>OY757915.1:119360872-119498372 GCA_963585895.1 Sepioteuthis lessoniana | reverse complement strand
GCTGAATAAATTGAAAAAGTGGAAGTGTGAATTAAAGCATGTGACTAATTAAATGGCTGCAGACAAGTAAGATTACATATACGCCCATGTTTGATGATCACACAATCCGTTTATTCTTCTTTCGCCAATAACTCACAAAAATATATGAAAGAGTAATGACTTGTAAAGAATAATTAATTTTTAAAAAAGACAAAATATGGAATGAAAACACACGGTGCAGTTGGACCATTTTGACGTCTTTTTAATAAGTGACATGTGTCAACTCAGTAATTATATGAGAGCTAAAACTGAAACGAAAGTATAAAGAATATTTGGATCTGGATTCGTTAATACGAACGTGTGAGCATAGGCTGAAGAATGGGCTTTCATTTAGATTTGCGAAGTGAAAACGAAAAAAAAAAAATGAGAAAAAAAAAGTTAGTGGTAAAAATTACAAAAACAAAACAAGATTCTCGAAAAAAGTGACAAGGCTTCGAAAGAGACGTTTTGCTTGACATATATCTGCCTTTTTCTTTGGAATGAATGTGGGTATTTTCTCCGTTGCATTTTAAATATGTGATCTTTTTTGTGCACCTGGTAAATTTTATGCATTTTTTAAACCCTACGTAATGAAAAGTTTTCCAAATATTTTTAGTCGACATAGTAGGAAGGAAGAAATCTATACGCTTGTAAAATTGTACACGCAACACTTCATCAGGTATTTGTCCTTATTATTCCTCTCTAGATCAAACACACACACTCACACACAAACATATATATAAAGAGAGAGAGAGAGAGAGAGAGAGAGAGAGAGAGAGAGAGAGAGAGAGAGAGAGAGAGAGAGAGATTAATGATTAAATATTGAGGTTTGTTCATTGACTTCAGGATTAATTTCTCTGAAATTTCGCTCCCTATTCCTTGGTCAGTGTCTTGATGTCAGTATATTGTCAGTTATGTATATCAGGTTAATTCTAATCTAATATCACTGAATTAAAGCTTCGTTGCTTAGCCCTATTCAATTGACTGAAAAGGTGTGTATACAACAAGTATTACACAAAGATCCTGCATTTGAATATGGCATCAACAAAATGTGACAGAAAACTAACAAACACATTTCTGGGACATTATGCAGTAGTGCACCAAATCAAGAATGACCCATGAATCAACAACTGATAAAACGCTTTTTTTTTGTTTTCTGCAGAGACATTTCTCGGTTTCTCTGTCTGTATGTCCCTCTTTCTCTCTCTCTCTCTCTATATATATATATATATATATATATATATACTAGATTTTTCATCTTCATCATCATCAAGTCGTGCCAATAGCACGAAAATCGCTAACTCTATCTCTCTCTCTCCCTCTTTTTCCCCACCTCTCTCTCTCTCTCCCTCACCATTTCTCCTTATTATCCATGACTACTGATTGGTTATCTAAACTGCATCTAGTGTCTGCACAGATGTAAGTAAATCCTTGCTGGTCAGACAACACTGGTGGGTCAGCGCGTCCACAAGAGAATGTAGCTTATGAGGGCGTCTTTTTTCGCCAGTAGTGCCCAGCAGGTCTTGTTTGTTTTATTTGGATGGCTTGTAAGAGAGGTGGTAAACGCCCGTAAAACTTTTTTTTGGGGGGGTTGCTTCTTTCAGCATTCTTGTATAGGTCTATTCTAGGCTTTTCTCCATAGTGTATCTATACGGTAGTATCTACACTGACACGACTTAGAAGAAATCGTGTTTTATTTTGTCGGAGTGGTCAGATTTCCTTATTAGCAATAAAGAGTCAAGAGTAGTTCACCCCTTCTCTATGCGTACGTCAACATAGGTAACACTAGATGAAATAGATTCCGAAGAATGTGAACTGGTCTACTATTTTTATAGGATTGGCACTCAGTGGAGATGGATCCTCTTGCTTAAAACAGATGGACACTACTTTATTTGTGTTCACATAGAGACCAATGCTTCCTGTTACTTGCTTCGGGCTATGTACAAGAGATTCGGCTTTGGCTCATGTTTTGTCTGTGATAGTTTCTCTGGGATAGAGTTGGGTAGTTGTCTTTTTATTATGTGAAAGAATTTACTTTTATTACATCTTTTAATATTCTTCGAACGTTGACTAAGCAGGTCATGGACATATATAGTGTTAATTTATCTCTTTGCAAAGCTCCACCGACTATGTCGAAGAAATCGTTATGACTATCGTGTAAGTGAACCATTGTGCTGGTGTTTTTATATAGTATCATTATAGTTTTAACATTTTCTTTGGGGAGACCATGTATTAGTTATATTTGTACCATTTTTCCTCTGAGTATGGAATGAATAGCTTGAAGAAATCTACAATCAATTGTGTTACCTCAAGGTATTTTTTGCAAGATGATTCGACCGGTAGTCAAAATCTATAAAGTTGTGCATATATTTCTCCGAATGCCGATCGGTGTTTTCCAAATAATTTTCTCGATTTCAGGCCAGATACGATTAATAAGCAGTGCATTTTAAACCGTAGCAGTTACGTCTCTGATTTATAACTTATTTCAGGAAGGTTATCCAGCAAATTCTTGAAATGTTCTTTCCGCTTGTGAAGTCTTTTTTTTTTCAGCTGCCTGCTTTTAGTTTTGCACTTGAGGTGTTTTTTGCTTTGTTTTCTTCAATTACCGTCTAACACGCTATCCATGATTATTTTTTCCACTGATTTTTTTTATATCTATTGACTTAGCTTTGGATGTGTTCACTTGTTCTTTAGGTAAGTTTTAATTAGTTCTCTCTGGATGTTCTTAAACTTTCGATGCATTGCCGTTTGTTGGGTTTCTTTTATCAAGTAAGGATACGTTTTTTAAAATGTTATTTCGTGTTTTCCTGAGTGATATTTACTTGAATACACATTTTACTCATTGTTTGGTTGTTATGCATTTGACTGCTACATTCTTTATTTGGAGTATATCTTTCATATGTCTCTTAAAATGTACCAGACTTGTCTCGTATAGTTACCATATATTTATTGCTCATATCACTATTTCCAAGTGAGGACAAGTCATATTGTAAGGCTTTACCTTTTCGTTTATTATTTCCGAAAAAGACTCAGGCGAATCTTTGCGGAGACGATCCTGTAATCAGAAGATACTCCTTTAAAATAGGAATATGTCTCACAGTTCACATTCAAAGCCTTTTTTATCCTCTTCTTATTTACATATATGCAATTGAGGTAAGATTTAGAGTTATTCGGGTGGTTGTAAGTGCAAGGTTCCCTCCTTTCTTTGAATTTAATATTAAGCTATGATTGCTTGATTTCTTGAGAAAGCTCTACTAGTTATTAACCATTTCTTTTTGGCCAGTTGTGTAAGCTTAATTTAGCATTCCCATCGTTTTCTATTTGAACATTCTTATCTCCACCCAGAACGTTGTATCGGGAATATATCTGAGAAAGGAATATAGCTTGTTATAAAAAGAGGTGATGTCCGTTTTATCACTGGCATTGGTAGGACTGTCGGCGAATACGATTGTTATACAGCCGTTGACATTAAATGTAACTCACATCATTGTCGGTTGGATTTTCTCTATTGTATTAACGGAGTTTTTTTTTTCGTAAATGTCCATCCAGTACCGTGATCATTGTATTTTACCTCTAATACTCCAGGGTAAACATCAGTATCAATAAAAATATGTTCACCTTAATATTTGCTTATAATTATGAAACAAATCATGGCCGAAGGTGAAAATTTTCAAACAATCAGTGGAAAGTATTTCGTGAATTCTGCAGAGAACTCATTGAACTGTTTACAGCTTTTACTATTGTTTACTACAATCGTTTTTTTCATAACGCTGATGTATCTTTCATTAGACAGTAAATACTTCTGGTAGTATTGACATATTGGATGATTAATTAAGAATTTAAGTTCACATGAATTATTTTCATCGAAGTTTCATGCATGTTTTGGTTTCAAAGCGTAAGGCCAAAAGTAAAGTCAGTCTCAGCAACATCATAAAATCTGTCTCTCCATAAACTTTTTGGATGATATTTAGATAGACATTTTTACTTGTGTATTTCAGCAGAACACAATCTTCTGCACAGATTTCATATGTATTCTTTATGTGTTTGTAAAACCACAAACATATTATAACAAATAGAAATAATGATATTTTCAAACTTTCCAGTGTAGATGACCCCGAGAAATATTCTTCCAAGACGATAAATATAAAATACAACGGAAATAGCTTATCGTTACTGACAGCACTTTGACGCACAAAAGTCCTATGAAAGAATCGTATTTAATTATTACAAACAAACAAAAGGAAATAAATCAAATTGAAATAAATTTTCTGCATTCTGAAAAACATGATTATTTCTGAAGAGAGATACTACAATTTCATCATAAACAAGCTCCTCGCAGCATGACGAACACCATATTTAAAAGAAAAACATTATTATATTTTCCAAAGTTTGATAAAAGAAATGTCAAAAACAACGAAAGATATGAAGGCCAGGAAACACAAATGTTCCACTGTCTATGTGATGTTTGAATAATATTTTTATGAATTTCAAAAGAACTCTTTGAAGTAAAGAAGCCATATTTGCTGCAAAATACTTGTCTTTAATGTCTTATGTTTTCAGAAGAAAAACAATCAGAGTTTTTCAAGGTTGAAGAAAACTCTCATCCTATTAAAGGTTATACTTAATTTTTATGTAAATATATCCAAATAGTTAATTTAGTATATATATATATATATATATATATATATATATATATATATATATATATATATATATATATATATATATTTCTTTAAGAAAAACAAAAACCGGTCACATTCAGAATATGAATTTACTTCCATCCCGTTATGGGTATTGATATGAATCAATAACACCAAAAATAACGGGACTTCTTCAGATTTAATGGATAAAATATTTACTGTCAGAATAGACACAGGAAGGAATATATATATATATATATATATATATATATATATATATATATATATATATATATATATACGGACATTTTACACCAACAAACATTTCAAGGTTTCAAATAATTCAAGCTACGTTTATTATTCAACTGAAATTAAGCTTTTGCGTAAAATGATTAAAAAAATATACCCAGTCATATCAATCATAATTTATTTTGATCGATTATCACGGGAAGAATATTAGATTTTCAAAACAAGTGAAATCAAATATTTCAAGCCTTGTTAGGAATTAGTTCATTATATTCTTGTCTTTCTCCAAAAAAATTGAACTAATAAGAAATACTGGCAATTTATTCTTATTGGCAATATGTTTCTTTTGTATATGTTTCATCTGTAACTATTCGATTATTCAGACCCCTTGATGGTCAATATCAACCAGAATTGTTACCGATAGAATCAATATAATCTTAATAACAGAATTTCTATGTCAAGGATCAGAATGATCTCCAAATTTTCAGTCTCGATGAAAGTCTCTAACAGTATGATTCAGTTTTCTTACACAAATAACTGTTACCTTTGTTCATAATGTTCATTATGTCATTCAGTTTTTATAATCAAAATTAAGAATTGCTTCCCGGTTTTAATATTGCTGCTTGCTTGAATCTATCCTAAGATTTGTGGTCTAAGATTGTTTACTTCATCGGTCCAAACAAATGTTAGTTTATTTTCATATTCCACACTCCGCACATAATTAATATTGCCGTCACTTCATACTAATATAGTATGAAATAAGCTGTTAATATTTTTTATTACATTACTGATATTTTAAGAAGCATTGGATTACTTTTGTATACATCTCATGAAATCTTCATAATAACACAAATGTTTTTAAGAATATAATTCCTCTACTGGTTGTTCTAAAGTCGACATTTTCTAGTGAAGTGATTTTATTGATATGGAGGTTTTCCTGTTCATTTATC
This sequence comes from Sepioteuthis lessoniana, assembly GCA_963585895.1. Lineage (NCBI taxonomy): Eukaryota > Metazoa > Mollusca > Cephalopoda > Myopsida > Loliginidae > Sepioteuthis > Sepioteuthis lessoniana. The sequence continues at coordinate 119,492,518 of OY757915.1, read as the reverse complement.
TTATCGCAACTTTTAGGCTTCAACGAAATAGACTCTATGACGTGAGTTCAAACCCTGATCAAGTTAGTATTTCATTTTGCGCTAATGCATTGAGCTAAAAACCAATCTCCATTCTTTCAAATCTATAAGTAAAGAGACGATTGCGCTCTTTTGGTTGATACTTTATTCTTTCTGATAGAAACCAACTGTACTTAAAAAAGTAACTTAGTATGATATCTTACTCATAACGGTTGGGCGGCGGTCGAGACACTTCCTTAATCCTTATTCTTTCATTATTTGCTTCTCTATGTTCTTGATGTTGCTGAAATAAACGTCCGTCTCTGGGAAGTTGACTGAACTCATGGCCATGGTTCATTATTTTATATCGACGACAACACATTATTTACTTGCTATTATCCATCAGCAGATTGGATTGGATGATTTCCATCATCTCCAACATCTTGAAAATGTTATGTGAACGATGAGATTATTTAAGAAAAAATTGAATTACTGTTTACTTGTCGTCTGATTTCTTTCAACACAGTTGTGGGTTAATGTTGTTTTATATAACTTCATAATCAATTTGCCCATTAAAACCCTCTTATACTGCGATAGGACTAATAACAATCATTATTGCCATAATATGCATGTTAACGTGATACAACGTAAGACATGATTTGTTTGATTATATTCTTCAATAATTCAATTATTTCATGGTAAATTTCATAACTTTGGCGTATCCTCAGGGGGATTATAAGGCTCTCAGAAGTAAATTTGGAAAAAAGCAAGACAAAACAAAACAAAACAAACAAAACATGCACGATGTAACGATAAGTTTCATCCCAAATAATTGCAAAATGGTTCTATCAATTGCTTTGAAGCAAATTATCTCAAATTTTGCTACCGGAAAATAGGTTGACCACTGCTAAAGAATCAGGTTAATTTCCTGGAGTAAAGGTTGCAACTTCTTATATGTATTGTAAAAGTTAGCAGTTTTACCCCGCCCCCTATATGGCTCGCTATGAGGGTAGATCTAATTTATTTGTGTAAAATAACCAATGAGAGACATTTCGTTGGAGTATAATTACTTTATTTCTAATTTTTGTTGGCAAAGGTGTTGTTCTTTTTTAGTTTGAGATATTCAGTTCTTTTGCTGAGTCAATTTTTTCCTATTGCATAAGTACCCCCTCTCTCACTATCAATCTCTCTCTCTCTCGCTCTCTCTCTCTCTCACCAAGAAAACATTCAATTCTTTCTTCGTCAATGTTTTTTTTTCTGTCAATGTGTCTTCCCATAAACCTTTCTGGATTTCTTTGCCAGCACTTTCTTTGCGCTTCCCATGAATCAATTACTGACTTCCTTTCCCCACATCGACGTATGTTCTTGGAAGAAAATGCAATGCTTCATATTTACATAACTACATTAAGCACGGCACAATTTGGAGATAGATTACCGTATCATTTCATACTGGATTTATAAATAATGATTTTTCATTTTCAAAAGTAAAACGCCTCGTATTCATCACTGAAGAATAATAAATGAATAAAAGAAGAAATAATCCGAATGGATCAGTCAAAATCACCCAATTTTGAGATACGTAGAAATTTTATCAATATTACGGTATACATTCGAAACACTTAAGATTTCATCTGTATTTTTATTTTCGCTGTATCGAAACGGAAAAGAAACCTAAACGTTCAGTCATGCTATAAAACTTATCACACACACACACACACACACACACACACACACACACACACACACACACACACACACACACACATATATATATATATATATATATATATATATATATATTTCACCAGCTCATCAACTGCCTCTTCTGAAGTGTCTGTTGATCAGTTGATAAAATAAATTCATAATGGATTATACGTATTAATTTTCTTGTTTTTAACGATATATATATATTGTCACGTGGTCTACCACTGAGATGAGAGAAATAAGAAATTTTCCCTATCCCTCAGTGTTTGAATTAACAGGCTGCCAAAGACTGACCGTTAAAAGAGGAATAAGGAATGTAGGTCAATTCCTCGCGGCCGAAGTGACAAATCCAGGTCAGAATGAAAGCCAAGAGATGTTTCACTCTGTGACCGGATGGATAAAGAAGGGGGTATAGGGACATATAGTAGTCCGAATGAATCGCCTGACAGGGTGAAGGAAGAAGAAAGAGACAAAATGATCGGCCAGAATCCTAAAGCGGAAGTAGCAGCTTTTTAGTCAGCTGAAATAGGGATAAAGAATTTAGTTTTGAGGTCAGAGGTCGCCGTGAGAGGACGTGGGATCTGATGCCAAACTTCGGGCGAAGCAGAGCCGGAGTTTTCAGGACAGCTGTTGGCGTGATAAGATGTATTGAAACTGTCGCAGAAATTCCGGGAGAAAGCGGAAAGAATCTTGGACAAGAGGATGACAGACGCCTTGTAACCAAGCTATATAAAATCCTGCTAGCCCGTAAAAGAGAAAATACTCTCAGAAGGAACCCGTCAAAAAGCTAAGTAAACCTTAAGACTTTTCTCCCTTCACCATTCCTAAGTATTGCAATTGAATGCTCTCTCTCTCTCTCTCTCTCTCTCTCTCTCTCTCTCTCTCTCAATTTAAAGAGAGTAGAAAGAAAAGAAAAAAGAAGAAAGAGACATTTATGTTGGAGACTGTTTACTGGGAAACATAGCCGAACCCTCTAAATATTTGTTTGGACCTTGGCGTATTAAAAAACTTATTATATTTTTAATGTCCCCACTTGTTGAAACTTATTCGTTGTGTTGTTTGCCTATCGAGTTGCCTTCTTTTTGTATGTTCCTTTTCAGCTTCATTCGCCTCAATTTATTCTCGCTAAATGTCCTATTCGCCTTTTAAAAATATCACACGGGAAACTGGAATTGTCGACTACGATAAATAATATTATTACATCTAAACCGAGAGGCCCATATCTTCCATTATCATTGGGGTAGGAAGACGAAGTGGTCTGGTGGGTGTGTATAACGTGAAAAATGGAAACCCCTTGCCAGCGGCAGTCAGTCTAGCCCAAATTTACCCCCACATTATCTGCCAATTCCCATATGCCCGAGAAAGGACTCTTAACTAGAAATTATTCTGCTAGGGATCAAGTGCCAGACTGCCCCGACTTCACACGTGCGAAAAATATACTCCCGTCCTGGGATAAATATTTTAAGCCGCGTCACAATATATATATATATATATATATATATATATAGAGAGAGAGAGAGAGAGAGTGTGTGTTTGTGTGTGTGTGTGTGTGTATGAGAGAGAGAGAGAGAGAGAGAGATTTAAAGAAAGAGAGAGATTTACTTGGAATGAAAGGGAAAATGAGTAAAAATACCCATTGCTTTTTTTCCATGCAGTAGTATATTGAAAAAACTACGGTTTATTTCTAAAAAAAAAAATCTATCCATCAAGTTAACAATATGAACAAGTATCATTAAATATGTTCCCTTCTAAGGAAAGATCTTTTCATGTGACTTGGCCTGCAATAGGAAAATTGATTTTGATATCTTAGGAGGTACTTTTAATTCTGATTAGTAATCAAATGTTTCGCATGTCACTTTATCCCCCAAATACCCATAATTTGCGCAATGAGGTCTTGGATCAAACTGTTATCTTTTAAAAATGATTTTCACTTGTTGAATTTAAAAAAAAATAATATTTTGATTGCTATCAATCTTTACTTAGTTCAGCTTTAGGTATCACCTAGACAGAAAAATGAGCTTGAATTTAAAATAAAAAAGGGCAAATAGTTCTATTTTTATTTTACACTGTTGACATTCTGCTATTCAATTAAAATACTGCAATTAGGGTGACATATTTATTCCTGTTTTAAATCTTGCGCCAAATGGAAATAGACAACTATTTCGTCCCCCTGGACATTCACAAGACGGTTAAGTATTTTTTCAGAATTTTCCTTTGAATTTCTCTCATTAATTGTGATATCCATAAAAGATACTCGCAGATCTTGATTTGCGATAGGGACTTCGATCCATAATGAGTGGATTCTTTAGACAGATTAATTAATTACGAATTTGTAAGTTAATATTTCAAATTGTCTCAAGCTTTAGTCGTGATTATTATTTAATTATGTGGGAGAATAAAAATTCTGTCAACTTCAGTAACGGTCAACAATGACATTCTTCTAATGTTAATACTCGTACACTTCTTAAAGGCCAAAAATTAAAATAAAGATATTGATAGTTGATTTTGAAGGTTTGTCCTTGTGCCTTACCAAGTATTTTTACTGAATATCAGCAGTTTAAACATCAACCCAGATAAAGAACACGCAGGAAGTTGATAGGTTAGGTTATCATGCTGCACTTGTCTCTTAATGAAAAGGCATCTTAGCAGACACCAACTTCATTTTTTATTGTTGGCTGTCGGAAAAATATTGCATAGAAAGACAAATGAATAGTGCAGAAAACTTTAATAACGTGGCGAAGTTAATTGAATAATAAAACTTTATTAGGCTCTTTATTGCAAGCAAGTAAAACCAATTTAAAATGTGGGTGTAATCACTCCTTTATACTAATATGTATATACACAATTGATCTTTTCCATAGTGCACGCGCACATACGCACACACATGCATATATATATATATATATATATATATACTCTCAGTTTATTAAAAAACAATTTTATCTTTAGGTTTCTTGCAGAAGACATAACCCTTGAAATTTACAATATATATATATATATATATATATATATATATATATGTGTGTGTGTGTGTGTGTGTGTGTATTTAGAAAATTAGCATTTTTGATACAGTTGTGTTTAAATGTCTCTAATCTCAAAGATATTCAAACACTCACATTTCAATATGTCTTCATTACATGTAATGAATTTTTTTGACATGTGAAGTGAGTACATATTTACCAATGACATCAAAGTCAATTTTTGAGTCCATAGATTTTGAATACTGATTCTCGTTGTAAAGGAATTCATTCAAGACAATATTCCAATAAACATTACCCCCATTTTTGCATAATCCAGTATTAAGTCATGAATAAAAAGATTCTTATTTTATGTCTCTCTCTCCCTCAATTTATACCTCCAAATTTTGGGTATCTATCTATCTATCTATCTATCTATGTAAAATTTTACTATGTAAGTTATAGCTTTTGCCTGCTACATACCTAGACAACTGTGCTTTCTGAACACCAGTCGTGCCATTCTATTAAATTTCAGACTAATGCCGAAGAAAAAAATATTAATCCCCTTTTCCCCTATTTATTAGTTATATTGCATCACTGTTGTTCTTTCTCATGGGCGATTTTGGCTTTAAATAACCCATGAATATTAGTATGCCATTAAACAAAGACATTAAATCAGAGTTTTCAATTATCAACTTCTTCCTGGGTTTTTCAGTGCTCCTGTTAGTAAAATATTATAATCATTTGAGAAGTTACAGAGGTTTTTGGTAATGAATTCAGTAACCATAGATTCGGTGATGTGGCGTCCACTGAAGCCCTGTAACTATTTATTCCCTGTTCACTATAACGTTGATTTTAAAAGCAGAAGTGAATCCACTGGCGAATGGTCAACAAAAAGAAAAAAATAAGCATATATTTCGGAAACCCACCACGGACAACTATATTTGCTAAGGCGATATGTATGCATCCTGAAGGATCGATCTGCAAAATCAGATAACAGAACATTCCTTACGCTGACTGGTTGTTCACAAATATAATGCAATGACTGGTAATGCTTATAAGTAACAAATAAATTGATAATAGAAAATTCGACAAATCCTTTTTTAACTCAGTTGTTGTTAGATTGCTTCCGGAATCAGCAGATGAGACATTTGTTGGCTGGTCGTTGTTTTTTTATCAGTCAATTCAGAAATCGGAAATATGTGCATACATCAAATTTGCATTTCTATCTTGAAAAATATGAAAAAAAAAACTGTTTTGATTAATATTTATATCTTGACACGGTTAGGAAATGGAATCAGCGACACATGGTCAAATTCTGGACGGGACTGCGAATCACTACGTGGCAAGAATTATTCTCTTTCTATCCTAAGTCACGCAAAATTCTCAATTCAAACCGCTTTCCTACGCTAAAAAAATCACCTTGTCTCATATTCTGTCCGTGTCGGAAGCTCTGGGTTAATACACAATTGTATCTGACTATGCAACTCACTTTATCAAAATTATATTCGAATAAAAAAAGATAGCGTGTCATCGTTACTACTCACAATAAACACGGTCTTTTCAACTTTCAAGTTTAATGTATACATAGATATTTCTGAAGCGTAAGTAAGAATACTACAAGGCTACAAATATAGTTCACTTAAAATTGATACCATTTATATAAGCAAAATCGGCAAATACCGCAAGAAAGCTATCCTATATTTGTCGGACGCGCGTTTATTAATGCAGGGAAACCTGTGTTGAGTGAACTCACCACCGTATAATAACAGCAAGATTGGCTAACTTGTTAAAGTGGATACGAAAACTCGGTCAAGTGAGTATTTCTGTCTGAAGAAAAGAGTGATGATGTGTAGACATACAAAATATGAACGCATGTACATTGACACACAGAAATTAGTCAAGTTTAAAATGCGTGATCAATTACATAAAACTGAGATAAAATCATAAGGATTTTTTATGACTTGAAGATTCCGGGGAGACCAAATATTTAATAATCAAGTGAAATTCTTATGGAAAACATAAAATGTAGCAAACAAACTTTCTTTCCCAAAACACTGCAAATTTAATCAAAGTTCTCCTTTTTACGATATACATTGTCAATCAAATCTCATATTAATTTTCGACAAAATCAATATTTTAAAATGATGATAAATGAACTAATTAATCAACTTCCTTTTCTTTTACTAAACTGATGTAAATATTTTTATTGTTAGCATTTGAACATATTCCCGCTTCACAACATAGGATGTTTATGAGCTCCTTGTTTCTAAAGTAAAAATGAATTATTTACTATAGAGCTATCCATCTATGAGGAATCAATTCATGTCAGACAGTATGAGATATTGACTTTCTAATATCGCTTTATAATAAATATATAGGCTTAGTTTAGTTTAACATTGTGTCTGCAAAATGGCGTCTTTAGAGACGATTGTTCTTAGATATGTATTATGCTCCTTCAAAGTATACAAAGAAATCTACCGCAGTCGTCTCATGCTAACAGACGATTTTTCTTTTTCATAAACACACACACACACACACACACACACACACACACACACACACACACACACATATATATATATATATATATATAAAGGCACAGACATGTGATATCTTTTGCAGAAAAGACGTTTTCAAATACTGTATTCTGTTCAAGATAGGCTTCAATGAACTATTTTGTTGACCTAACTGCCTTGGAGCCACTTTTGGCTTAATTGCATGTTTCTCTAGAACATACAAAATAAAGTCGATTAATCGACTCCAATTTAACTTGCAACGATTTTCTTTTTTTCAAACAAGGAAAGTAAGAATTCTTGGTTGTTATTGAATGGAAAGGATTTACGCAAAAGGCTGCTGGCACATTCCAAATCCAAAGACGACGCAAACATTCTTTTTAGAGTCATAGAAAGACTAGAAAACACGAAAAAGGTTGCTTCAATTTTCTTCATTGAATACAAAATAATCTCTGCCCTTTTGGACATTACGATTTTACAAGTACAAAAAATACCTTGTCGGAAAAAAAAAGAAATAGTAGATGCCATTTCTTTACACAACTTGTTGTGCTTGACTTAACAAATGATTGAGGGTCTGTCAATCGATTAAAAAGAAAATAAATCCAGTAATCATAGATCATTTTTAGACCATTGGGATTATTCCTTCAATTTCAGCAATAAATTAGAGAGAAAGCAGATAGCTTTCAAAATAATTCTGAAAAAGAATGAAAGCTTTTAATAAGTGATGGTTTGTAAACCATTTAATAGATGCGTTAGATACTTTTCAAAAAAGAGCAACGTTAGGCATTCAAGATCCAATGCAAAATGTCAAACATTTGAGAAAAAACATATTACGTTGTCTTTGACGAGATAGGAAATTTTTAAAGGATTATGATCTAATATTCGCATTTCTTTCTTTCCTTAGAGGGAATATACGAGAGGCAATTTAAACTAGCAGCGTGACATGTTTTTACAAGTTGGCAAAGACAATAGAAAAAGCGATAATGATTGATGAAGCTAAGGGAGGGTTTTGGGTTAGAAGTTGTATGGGTTGTGAATAATTCTGAAATTTAAAATGAAATTTATTTATTTAGAGGATTAAACAAGTCGTGGTAGAATTTGAAAGACGATGGCTTCACTGTAAATATTCAAAGTGACTAACACATTTGATGTTTATCATTCAATACTAGTAAGATACATGGAAAACGTAGGATAATTAAAAAAGTGTGAATTAGGTCCATTTTATTGTTATTAGATACCATCTTACCACTTATAAATAATTTTTCTTACATGAAACAGATTATTTTGAAAGTTTGCTGCTTAAGATGAAAAGAGGGTTCACTACGTCGAGCATTTAGTATTCAAAGCAAAATGTAACATTTTGGAAACAAGCTTTGAATCATTTTATGTTATAGCTATGTATAAAGAAGTTCCACAAGTGTTCATCTATAAGAATGACTTTGTGACCGAATAAATCACAAAAAAATAAATAAATAAAGAGAGAAAGAAAGAAAGAAAGAAAGAAAGAAAGAAAGAGTTATGATTTTAACTTGATCTGATAATCGCAATGTATTATGAATCGTAGAAACTCCTTAAAATTGCCGAGCATTACATCGTCATTTTGAAAATTTAAATTTTGAGGACATTTACGATACAAGGATAAGAAAATTCACATTCAATCAAGGATTTGTTGCTCCAAAGCAAATATAATAGAATTGGTATAAAAAAAAAAAACTTTCCCCGAGCCTCTTATCCTCCAGACATTTTTGATCAAAATATTTTGGTCAAAAATTTAAAGTTGGCTTCTATGTTAAAAGATTTTTTTAATTACGGTACCGTCGACAAACTAACTGTTTTGGGTTGAATTCGAAATCCACTAGGACGATGGTGTAAGGATATTTTTTAATGTTTGATGAATGCATGTTATATTTATTATTACCTGAATAATCTTAATACAAATAAAACACAGGAAAATTTTGAATAAACGCAGCAAATCCACTGTAGAATTTACAGTTCTGGTATAACGCTTTTCCTATTACTTATTTCATTATTGCATGTTGCTTATGTTTGAGAGGATATGAATAAGTGACGTTGTAGTTTTTATAAAGTAGGTCGAATTAAGAACTTTCTAATAATTACCTCCTCATTTTCGCTCGTGCATATATATATATATATATATATATATATATATATATATATATATATATATATATATATATATATATATATATATATATATGTATATATATATATATATATATATATATATATATATATATATATATATATATATATATATATATATATATATATATATATATATATATACAAATTTTCAAGTGATATCAAAACAGTAAGAGGTTTCCGTGGTGTAATGGTTATCGTCTTAGGAAATGGACACGGAGACACGAGTTCAAATCTTGGACGAGACTGACAATATTTCACATAGTACTAATACCAATGGCAAAGGTATGAATCCAATTATTATCCCTCCAGCGACGGGTAATTAGTAGGGCAGACTGGCTTCTTCAGCCTTGATGAGGCAACTAGTCTAGGAGAAGGAAAACTCTGAATTCAAACCTGTTGAAATCCGTTTCAAAATTGGCCTTGTATCATATCCAGCCCGAGTGAAGGGGTTGGGTAAATATGTATATCGTAACAGTAAGATCTAAATATTTCCTCATGCAACTTGTTCATTCCAAATAAATTTGAAAATATCTGTATTCATCCCAACCCTCCGCTACAAGAAAATTGAAGCACAAAGGTCAATTTTAAGTAGAATGCTGATAGTTTGAATTCGGGATTTTCTTTTTCCTACGCTGTTTACTCTACCAAGTCTGCCCTACTATTTATCAATAGATGGGTGAGAACTGATAAATTCATGCTTTTTACCTAGGACATTAACACGAAGTGAATCACAAAAGGCTTTCCTTAAGATGTGAACATGGATTACCCATTATATTTTCCGCGACTCTAACCTTTACGATAAGCCCACCACACATTGCGAATATGTTACCAGAGCTTCTATGCAACAATAAAATGCCGTCAACATCGATGTTTATGCATTGTTCTATTGGTGCACGAGCGCACGAATAACTTCCTCGGAGACGTGATGTCAATACGATTGTTCACTAGTCAATTCCTTTGGGCCCCAACGAGATATTATTCCAATTTCACTTGGAGGCTTCTATGGACCACCGACTTCGGAAAATCATGTTCCACAGCCGTAATTTCTGGGTCTATAAGCATACAATAAAACATTTGCAATGTTGTGTTTTGTTGTTGACAAAATTCAGCTGGTTGAAGTTCATCGTTGTAAGCAGAAAAAATTGACAAATTACATTATTGGGAATGTTGCAATCTCGGCATAAAATAAAGATGAAATAAATGAAAAACTGGATGAATCCCTAGACCCTTCTAGAAAATAGAAAACAAATCTGAAATCTGAAATCAGCATTTCTTGTGCCAAAAGAAGAGGGCAATGAATTGAAGAACTTAAAATCTGAAGAAGAAAAAAAAAAAGAGTATTAAGTTGATAGCATTATTTAAATAGTAAACGTATTAAAGCGGATATTATCGTATCAAGTTGTCTTTCTTCAAGATAATCTTAAGGTGTATCAATCTGATACAAACCGGAGATAAACTAAAAATCTCTTTTATACGTTTTGTAATAATATTTTCAACTTGACTTAAATTTAATCAAAACATTTAAGTTCAGATTTACCATTTGTTTGTTTTTCTGTATATATTTTTTGTGGTCCGCCATTTTATTTATACTTAGTATTATGGCGGCGTTAGTACTCTCCTAGGATAAATATGGTAATTTGAATATGTTTAATCCAACTAGATGTTGATGAAAACATTTTAAGTTTATTCGTTCAAGAAGTTTCTATTGAACACAAATTGATATACATTCCTTAAATAGAGGTGCTAGTAGCGTAACGTTTATCATCGTAGGAAATGGACACGATGACTCAAATTCCCCGACAAGGCAGTTTGAATTTAACTTTGTGTTTATGGTCTTAACAAAAGACCGAACTTAATCATATCTTCCCTAAGCCATGGTTAAATAGTTGAGCAAACTGTGCTCTTTAACTTCCTACAATAATGTGCATAAGAAATTTGAACTTTAAATTTAAACCACTGGTACTCCTCTTCAAAATAGACTTCCCGTTTCATTCCGTCCGTGGTGAAAGGGTTGGATAAGTACATACTCATGACGTACGGTTGTATGATTTTTTCTTCAGCTAAAAGTTTTATGCCTATTGTAATTTTTACTCACCAATGATTAACCCTTATTTTACTCCTGGAAAGTCGTCCAAACGAGTAAGATCCAGGAGTTATCTATACACTTAATTTTATTTTCACTCTATTGTCCACTGGAACGGCAAAATCCACTCAATAACAAGTTCTTTTCTTTTGTTAATTCTTTGTCTGGTTTTCTGTCTAGGATTAAATGATACGTTTGTATCTCAAAGTCCCTGAGAACTTGATGCATTCCATTTTAAAGTAAAGATCCTGGTTTTTGCATATACATTATTATTATTATTATTATTATTATTATTATAGAAAAAACGCAAATATTCTATTCCACCGTGTGGTTATTGTCCATTATTTCAATAAAGTATAATCCCATGGTTAAATAGAACTCACTCCAATCTTTATTTAAGGAGGAATCTTTAAACACAGCAGCTTCAGTAAGCTTGTAGACTCTTCGGATGTCAGCGGGTAGAAAAATCAGCTGAAATAGATTAACTTCTTTAATCAGCAGATTAAAGATAGATCCCAGTCGGAATAATTCATATTGAATGTGTGTAAGTAACTTGGTTGATTTTGAAGATTTTCTTGTCAACCGACCAACCAGTTAACGTTTAACAGCTCTCTATCCCTCCTTGTATGTTCATTTCTACATATGCACATACGTATATATTCGCATACACGCACACTTGGAAATACACAATCAAATCGATGCATATTTACATGACATAAGGAACTGTGTCAGCTTGAACTTCGAATTTGAAAAAATCAAACGTTATCTTCATGCAGTCATCGTCGTAATAAAAATCAGCTAACCGATCGGGCTTAATAAATACACAGAAAATGATAAATTAGAGACAAGAAATTCATTAAAACAGGTTCAATTTTTAAGTATTAAGATTTGGGAAAACTAAGAAGCCATTATAAGTTGAAATGATTATTTCTTTGATTTGTTTTGTTTGGTTTTGTTTGATTTTATAGCATATCAACCATTGTAGGTTATCCAGTGCCAAATCCTCTTCGTACTTGCCAGTCGGCTAGATCTTTAGAATATACCGACAGCATCTCTGCGGAGGGGTAAGATCCCACCAACGAGTGTCCAGGGTATGACATTAAACAATCTGATGGTGTGGTTCGAGTTATGCTGGCATTCTGGGAAATGCAGAATACCCCTTCATTGCCATCGCTCACCGGTAGCCTGGAGTGGTAGCACTTGATAGGGTCCTATCCATAGGTCAAATAGAACTAAATTGCGTATTTATGCTAAACTGAATTGCTTGAAATAGAACGGTTTTACTTCTGTGTCTAAACAAAATCTATTCTCATACTGAGCTGAATTATTTTAATTAGAACTGTTTGACTAAACTGAAGAGCTTGAAATAGAAATGTTTGACGATTAAACTATGTACTTATTCTAAAGCGAATTGTTTGAAATAGAACTGTTTATTTGTATATTTGGCATTAAATAACCTACAAAGGTTGATATGCCATAATAAAAAAATACTCTTTGTACATGAATTTATGATTTGTAAACACATTTTGTTGATAATATTTTTGAATAAACCTGAGATCATTTTTTCCCAGTTAAATACTTGCATTTATTTCTATCAAATACAAATAATTCTGCTTTCTCTAAAATAGAATTACCATGACCAGAAAATGTGGCAAAAACTTAACTACATAACTGGACAGCTGCCTCGACCTAATTAGGTCTCACCAGCAGTGTATACCGTGATCCTCAACCCCAATGGAGATCGAACCAGCGACCACAGAATGCAGAGCCGAAACTGTGCCACTGAGCCCTCGGTCCACATCACACACAAGCGATGCCAAATTAACTATTCTTAGCAACTGCGAGGTCATTTAACCTGAATGTGTTTTGTTACATCCGTACTCTCTATAGAGGACACAGTCACCACCATGCTTGTGTGCAATGCGGACTGATAAATCCGTGGTAGAGTTTCGGCTCTACATTCTGTGGTCGATGGTTTGTAGGGGAGATCACGGTACACACTACTGATGACACCTAATAACTTAGAAACAGCTGTCCAGTGGTTTTGTACGTCAAACGCGAGTGTTTGCCGAATTCTCTGCTTTTGGTAATTCTATTTGCGATATAATTCCTCCATTTGAAAAATAAAATGTACATCTTTTTCTTTGCCCTTGACGTTATGATAATTACGTGGATGCGTATTTCCAATCCTCCAAGGAAGACGTGGCCATGGTGGTGAACTTGTACTCTGTAAAGAGTACGGATGTAACTTACAAGACACATTCTTGTGAATTGGCCGTGCAATTACCATGATTAATTAATTTGGCATCGTTTGTGTGCAATGTGGACCGTTGATTTAGTATAATTCATCTACTTAAAAAAAAGAAAATGTGCAGTTTGTTTTCTATAAATCATTCATTTGCACACAGTTTAGTGTTTCCAAGTATTGTTATGGATCACTAACAGTTCAGTTAGATATTTGTTTACACACAGTTGACTAATCAAATACTTCTATTTCTAAAAATTCTGTTTAACATAAGTTTGAAGTTTGAATGACAAACAGTTCAATTTGATCGATAAAAAGGATCCTATTCAGTTGATGTATTATGTAGCCCAAGCCGACTGGGGTATATTTCTTTAAAAGATTTATTTCCACGCAGGAGGAAAAGGTGAAAGTAAATAATAACTTACAAGTTCGTAATTGTTTTCATGAAAATATTTTTTATTTCTCAGTCGTCGAATCTTACAGCAGAAATCGTTTTTTAACACAGACAAGAAACAACAAAAAACATTAAACGAGAGAAATTTTCTTTTCCTTCCAAGGAGAGAAAACAATAATATACTTCTTCCTTCTGCAAAATAACTCCTGCTAATATTATATTTGCGATATTTTTCCCTGATCCGCAGTCTTTAAAATGGACCATTTATTCTTCAACAACATTTCGTCAACCTTCTGTGTAAGACAAACGGCTTTCTCAGTCAAATATCCCCTCCAACCGCAGTCATTGGCTGACATGGTTCAAGAGGAAATACTTTTTAAAATAAACACCTTTGAAATAAATACATATTAATATTACCTTATTTTCTTTCTTTTTTCTTTAAGAAATTCAAAAATTCATCGAATCTTTTAGCTTTTTTGAACACATTATAACACACAAACACACACACACACACACACACACACACACACACACACATATATATATGTATATATATATATGGGGAATTATATATATACGTAAATATATACAATTAATCCAAACACACGAACGCAGTTAAAAATAGTTTATGGGATAAAAATATTTATCAGCAGCTACAGCGAATAACTAGCAAAAAAATATCAATAAAAACAAGATTATTAATAATAATACTGTGAAAAAGCCATGATGATATATTTTATCAAAATCAGATGTAGGAAATTACGCGCACATGCGATGTTCATGCTACAAACGCAAAACTTTATGCACAACGACGACTGCGAATAACTGATTTTTTGAAAGCCCTCTACGCAGCATTGGTCAATCGATAACACACACACTCCCACAGCACACACTGCAAACATGATTAAGCAAAAACTTTAGAAACTTGAAGTGTTATAAGTATTTCTTCATCCTACTTACATTCCAGACTTTGCATCATCAGATTACCTCCTTTTTCAAAACATGGCTCATATCCTACAACAAAGTGGATGATACTAAAAAGGTTTACAGCGAAGTTTTTCGCCTCTAAACTAGTCAAATATTGTAACGGTGGAATTGATATTCTGTCACAATATGGCAATAGACAAGTGACTTTGATAGGGTTTATTTTAATGAATAAACGTTTTCCGTATGCAAATTGTTTGAACTATTAGTTTAAGCTCGAAATACGAAAAAGTCTTTTGACTAAACCTGGTGTATATATATATATATATATATATATATATATATGAGGGTGTATATATATATATAGATATATATATTATGAAAAAAAATAATTCATGGGATGAAACATAATTTGATCTACAGCAATAGTAAATAGCCAACAAAAACACTATTAGAAATAATATAGCGAACAAACCATTATAATAAGTTTTACTTTAATGAGAAGAAGGAAATCAAGAGCGTTCACACACGCACGCGTTCTTGTCTACAGACACACACACACACACACACACACACACACACACACATACACGCTCGCAAACACATATATATATAATACAATAACAGTTGTACAATATTTTCATGTTTTCCTAATATACATGATGATTTGTTTCTCTAATACTGTTTGAAAAATGCATATTCTACGATCGCTTTTACATAAAGCATTTTACAAAAGAGAAAATATTTCTCCCGGTCTCATCTTTTGTTTCGTGCACATCTAAGATTCATTCGTCTTTTATTCATTTCTTCTTTCTTTGCTTTTAGATTCTATTCGAAAATATTCATTCAATGTTACGTCATAGGCTGCATTATATAATTTAAAAGGTTTTACATATCGTTGATAAACAGCAAATTCTCCCTTACCCTCTGATAAAGGTCTTTTCAATTATGAGTAATAGGAATTAAAGAGGACGTTTTCAATTAAAGTTCTGCAGCAACTAATATTGTGGGTTTCTATTTCTAAAGAAGATGATGCTTTTCTCTCTGATTTATGCAAAAATAGATATTTTTTCGAAATTAAGAGTACTCAGCTAAAATTTCGTGAATTGTAAATGGATCTTAGGAACTGTATGAACAATAGGAAGTGTGTCCAAAATTGAAAAAAGAAAAATTAAAAAAAAGATCTTTTATCCTATCATATAAGGTACATACAAAATAAAAGAAACGCTAAAACCTTAGTGCTGATAGTTCCAAGTTCTCGTTGTTCGCCGGTATACTATGGCAGATGTTTTACAAAAAGAAAATTTTCAGCAAGCCTAATTACATTGCTCTTCAAGTAACATTGAACAGGTAGCAGTTGATCATATGACAACAGAGGCAAATATCTTAACTGTATGCATTATTATCTATTATAATAGCACTGCTCTACGGCAGGTGTTCAAAAAGAACTTATAAACATACAATGACATATAACTGATATGTTCTAATGTTTGCATTTTGATATATCCCAGCTAAATGATTGTGGTAAAGGAATTCTATTCTACGACAACATAAGCAACGAATTCTAGTGGTGCACGTTTAGCAAAATAGCTCTTGGTGCAAAAGATGAAATAGGACGAACGATTTCAATTCCTGGACGAGGCTGTTTGAATTTTTTTTTTTGTATTATTATTCTTGGGAAAATCATGAATTCATCTGCTTTCCTTCAACAATGGGTAAATTGTAAGGCAGACTTGTTTCTTTATCTTTTGTAAGGCAGACTGGTTTCTTTATCTTTTGTAGGGCAGACTGGTTTCTTTATCTTTTGTAAGGCAGGCTAGTTTCTTTATCCTTTGTAAGGCAGACTAGTTTCTTTATCCTTTGTAAGGCAGACTGGTTTCATTATCTTTTATAAGGCAGACTGGTTCCATTATCCTTTGTAAGGCAGACTGGTTTCTTTATATTTTGTAAGGCAGTCTGGTTTCATTATCTTTTATAAGGCAGACTGGTTCCATTATCCTTTGTAAGGCAGACTGGTTTCTTTATATTTTGTAAGGCAGTCTGGTTTCTTTATCTTTTGTAGGGCAGACTGGTTTCTTTATCTTTTGTAAGGCAGGCTAGTTTCTTTATCCTTTGTAAGGCAGACTGGTTTCATTATCTTTTATAAGGCAGACTGGTTCCATTATCCTTTGTAAGGCAGACTGGTTTCATTATCCTTTGTAAGGCAGTCTGGTTTCTTTATCTTTTATATGGCAGACTGGTTTCATTATCCTTTGTAAGGCAGTCTGGTTTCTTTATCTTTTGTAAGGCAGACTGGTTTCTTTATCTTTTGTAAGGCAGGCTAGTTTCTTTATCCTTTGTAAGGCAGACTAGTTTCTTTATCCTTTGTAAGGCAGACTTGCTTCTTTATACTCTGTAAGGCAGACTGGTTTCTTTATATTTTGTAAGGCAAACATTTTTTATCCTTTGTAAGGCAGACTAGTTTCCTTATCATTTGCAGGAAAAACTGGTTTCATTATCCTTTGTAAAGCAAACTTGTTTCTTTATATTTTGTTAAGCAAACTGGTTTCTTTATCCTTTGTAAGGTAAACTGATTACTTTGTCTTTTTAAGGCAGATTCATTTCCTTATCATTTTTAAGGCAGATTGGTTTCTTTATCCTTTTTAAGGCAAACTGTCTTGGAGAAGTAAAACTTTAAAGCCTCGTGTATATTTACATGCTCATGTAGCCAGTATTATTAAAGGTTGGATTTGTAAAGAATATAACTCAATAATATACGATCTATATTAAAACGGAACCCAGAAACGATAACCACAAATATTGTTAGAGCTAAATTGATTTATTTAGTGGGTTACTTAATGCCAAAGTTATCCTTGCAGCAGAAAATCAGTGATAATATTAAACCCATTACAAGGAGGAGGTTGGGGTTTTATATAATTCCCTTGTGAATAACAACAAAAGTGAACGTAATCATAAGACCGGAGTTTTGATTTTTACTTCGACATTAAAGTCCATTATTTTAGACATAACACCAGGAAGAATCCCCCTCAATTGATTGTAACCCCTACTTATGTTTTTATATGTGCTTATGGCAATCTACTAATGTTATCGCTAATCTTATCATCATTTCCACATATTTTTTAAAAATTTTTCATCAATGATTTAAATATTTCTGCTAGCAAGGAGAACTTTATTATCAAATTTTACAAATAAAAAATAGAAATAAAAAGCTGTAACTTGGTAATCAAAAAAGGTGTAAGTTTTACAAAGATGTGAACGTTTCAGAAAGAATAGTTCTGTTATATATATATATATATATTGGTGATTGATAGAACATTCACTTACTAAAATATAATTCATTTTTGTTTTGCAATTCAAAAATGAATAAAACCAGCTGCGGCTTTTTTCGGTCGCACTCCCCCTCAGCAATTAATGACCTTGACATAATAGGCAAAAAGTCGATGGATTAAGTAAGGGAGGTGATGGTTGGGGCAGAACGACGAATAGTGATCTTCCTGGAAGAAGAGAGAGAGAGAGATGATAAGAGAATTAATGTAATTGAACGTATCAGATGAAATTGAACGAATAAATAAATAAATAAATAAATAAAGTAGACATTAGTCACCGAATGACAAGCAGAGGCGCTCACTGTAGTTAAAATGATTAAGGAAAACTGGAGGTTCAAAATCTTGTGTGCATGTACTAGTAGAAGTTGATATTTCTGCTTCTGACACAGCAAGAGGAAGTGAGAGGACAACTAGTGTCCTTTTGGTAGTTGACGGCGAGGACGTGATGTGGTGAAGACTTCAGTAAAAAACGAGTCATGAAGACGTAAGGAGAAGAAATTTAACGAGCTCCAAATTCTGGGGCACTCGAAAGGGAGTGTTAAACCCAGCGAACAAGCATGTTAAAACAAGTAAAAATTCAAGGTTTGTATCTGCTCTTGTACCATATTCGCAATTAACGGTATGTGCGAAATGGACATATAATTTTCATTACTATAGAATATATAAAGAACATAGGAATCTCGGAATTCGAAAACACGTAACGACTTCTTGTTCTTTTTATTAACTTTGAGTTAAAGGTTTCGACGTAAGGAGGAGAGACACAATCTTTTATGCTGTCTTATTCATTTGGCCCCCAACTCGAGCGGCCCCCATAAGGCGCACGTTCGCCTTGCGCCTGCGAGCTCCAAAAGTCGATCCTTCTCGTTTGGCGTCTAGTACCCGACTCTTATTTTCTTCAAATTCTCACACAAACCTCCGTGCACTTCCGGTGCATTACGTCACCCGTATCCTATCACCCAGTATCGTTTCGAACTATTATGACATCTGAGTGACACCTCCATCCGCTCGCGCACCCGCATTAACACCTGCCTCAATGTTGCACCTAACTAACCCATGTGCAGAGCCGAAAATTTCTCAGCCTAACTAAACTCAAAGGCATGAACCGAAATCCCTCGGCTATTTTATAACATACCAATCCAACCACAATAAAATCATTTATTATCGATGATGACAAATTATTTTCTGAAACTATTGTGCCGCTCCTCCTCACGTCGAACTGAGCAACAATACCTTCAGCAATACAATTTCAACAAAATAATACAACTTAGAACATGCGCCAGCCCCAAGCTCAAAAGTCACTGAAAAAAAATAAAAAGTGTTTGTATTGTCCTTCGTTTTTTTTTTCTTTTTCATTTTTTTAATCTTTTTCCGAACACATTTTCTGGTTCTTTTTTCTCTCTTTTTTTTTTTTAATTTTTTCAACAGTCCCTCGTCGGCATGTATATTTTTTTCAGTCTTTAATTTGTTCTCTTATTTTCATATTTTTTATTTTTTTAAATCTCAGGTCAATTGCTCATTATGACTTTTGCACTTTTGCCTTCCTTCTACGTCCGTACTCATTACCTCTGACTTTATATCTCCTTCTCTCTCATAATCTCTGTCATTAATTAATATTCACATTTTAACCTTCCACAACCAAGCATAGCTCGTAATCAAACCAAGATACATGTTTCCCCGTTTTTTCCAACTTTTGACCACCGTCAAACGGTCTATCTCATATCTTTTCAACAGCTTACGAGTACCCTTCTTTCTTATCTTCTTTCTTTCTTTCGCCCTTAAAATACCGGGTGTTCTTTTCTAAATCACCCAAACTTTATCAGTTCACTCAATAAAATTTCTTCCTCGACACAACTCAAAATCGAGTCCGCGAATTTACCAAACACATCCAATGAGATCACCAGAACTCTGCGCATATCTTAAATAACTAATCTTCAAACCCATGTTTTCCGAGCATCTTCCTCAACAAAACCTCACAGTCCCTCTCCAGGGGGGGGAACTCACAAAATAACCGTCTGCCCTGTCAGACACAATAAACATCCGTCTCTTCGTTGCTCTGCTTCTCTGGCGAGATATCCGAGACAATTTTCCAGTCGATACGGACAACGAAACGTCCAAAGTATTCCAAACGTGCCACCGACTTTTTCGGACTCGACAACTTAAACGAAAACATGGCCTGATTTCTTCAGCACCCAAAATATCGATTCTCCAACATAGAAACCTGTCCCAACGGTCCTAACTATAGATATACAAAATTCTTCCGGCAATCTCATCGATGAGCGAAATCTCCAAGGTCTCGAATCAAAATTGTAATCTCCGAATATTATTAGCCCGGACCACCAACAAGCTACTACAAATTTTTATTCATAAAAAACGTTATTTACTACAACCTTCACCCACAATGACCCCGTCTATTGTAAAATTCATTCATAAAAATATTGTTTATTAAGGCTGTCCATCATGTGCGCGACACAATCCTCTGTCCACAGAGAGACCACCTTTCTTTCTTTCTTTCTTCTTCTCTGTCACTGCGAGCTTATTTCTCTGTTACTCTTTCTTTCTCTCCTCCCACCACGGTACAAAGTCACATACAGTAGTAATCATAATTTTCTATGCTACCAACGATTTTTCTTTTTTTTTTTTTAATTTTAGAATTATTTCCAAATCTATCCTCCACAACCATTCAAACTCTATTCGTAAATTAAACTATGACAGACGTAAATAAGCAAATAACTTCTTATTCTTTTTCTTTTCTTCATGCCTTTTTTTTTCTTGGAGTTGAGTTGTGTTGCTTCTTTTTTTCTTTTCTTTTCACGCCTTTTTTTTCTTTTTTCTTTTGGAGTTGCACTGTTTTTCTACTTCACTTTTCGGTGTTGGACTTTTCTCCTTTTTCTTTATGGGGGATACCGAATTTGTTCTTCTTGTTTTTGGTCTCTTTTCCTAGTTTCTTATTTTCTGGGGGCCTTGTGTTTTCTCTCTCTCCCTCGATCGCCTGAACAAGCCGCTCCGAAATAGATTCCTCATTGTTCTTAGCCGCTTCTCTGATCGTCTCCGTGGAACCATGGTAACCCAGTCGTAAACCATATCATGAACGATATGCTCAAGTTCTGGCACCAAATGATGTCTATGTTGCGTAGTCAGATACACGAATATGGCCATGTGCAAAATGGGTGAAATGGACATCGAATGTTGATTACGATAGAACATAGGAATCTCGGAATTCGAAAACACGTAACGACTTCTTGTTCAAATTCTCACACAAACCTCCGCGCGCTTCCGGTGCGTGACGTCACCCGCACCCTGTCACCCAGTATCGTCTCGGACTATTATGACATCTGAGTGACACCCCCATCCGCCCGCGCGCACCCGCGTTAACACCTGCCTCAATGTTGCACCTAACTAACCCATGTGCTGAGCCGAAAGGTTCTCAGCCTAACTAAACTCAAAGGCATGAACTGAAATCCCTCGGCTATTTTTAACACTCTCTTTTTTCTATTATGATACGTTGCTTATATTTTTATCTTGCTGAAGCGGTTGTCGAATGTTACGATACTCCCTTTCTTTCTCCTGGTGGCTACTTGCTACATAGCTTTTGATAAACCTTTGGTGTATATTTAACATTTTCCCGTTCGTCAATCAGTTATCACGGCTAGATCACAGTTAGGCCGAAAAAGTCTCTTTAGTACCCCACTATGGTCCAAGAAAAGGGTGATGGAATTGAGCGACAAAAATGGGTAAGAGGAGATCACCCTGGGACTAACATTTTTCTTTTCTCTTGCTGTGTATTATATGCAAGATTTCTGCTAATAATTAAGTCTTCCAAGTTGCATTTAATCAAATAGCCTATTATATTCAGCAAGAAATAAATGAGAGTTTGTTGGTTGAAATTTCTTGAATCATTTCATTAAATAATTAAAGAAGCAGCTTTAAGCAATTCTTTTAGCATCCTTACTAAAAGACAGTCGGAAAATTTCAATCAAATATAATGTTTTCATCTCGAAAGAAAAAAAAATATTCAGTTTAGAGAAAGCAAATTTACCAGTGTGAAATATTATATAGATATTTCAATTATTTACAACGTTTAGCTTAATTGAGAATCAAAAGCGAAAGTATAAAGTGGCCGGGAAAACTGAAATCAATTGTAATTATTAAGTTGCCTATATTGCTTATGATTACATCACTCAACTCACATAATGAAATTAAACACAGTTTACCACAAAGCCAAAAGTATGATACACCTAATGATGAAACTCAATTCGTTGTAATTCATCTGTTAGACAAACTTGTAAGTCATTGCAATCTGGGAGACATTTGAGTAAATTGTATATGATTGACACGTTTTGTCTTCTCCGATGAATAATTGAAGAATGGACTTGAATATTGTGGCATAAAATATGCAACAATATATAAAAGTCTGTTCTTCAATTAGTCATTTTTTATCATATACAAAATTGGTTCAAACAGAAAACAAACTTTAAAAATCTGGCCAATGAGACGATTATCCTCATTAAAGAACTTTTGTGTAGCCGTGTATTTTACTTTATTTTTTTTTAAATATTGGCGCTCCTGGCAAAACGGTTATCGCTTTCTGGCAAGGCGAGTTTAAATCCTGAACGAAGTTGTTTGTATTTCATATAGATGCCTCGGGTTGTATAATTGTCAGCAAGCTCTCTAGAAAACCTATAAGAGTGGGTCCAATTCTCATTGGCTATTGATACGGCCTTGTGACACATCTAAGTAAAAAGCTTTGTAGATTGCAATAAAACTTATGCCATAGAGCACCTAGGGTGGAACAATCGTTAGCAATCTAGACTAGAAAACGTACACGAGTGCGTTCGATTCTCATTGGGTGCCGTATTCATACGGCCTTGTGCCACGTCTATGTAAAAAGCTTAGTAAATTACAATAGTACTGATGCTATTTAGTACCTTAGGTGGAGTAATTGTTAGCCAGCTTTACTAGCACACGGACACGAGTGAGTTCGAGTCTCATTAGGTGCTTCATTCATACGGCCTGGTGACACATCAAAGTAAAAAGCTTAAAATTATTATAGCAATAATGCCTTTTGGACAGAAATGTATCCAATTATTGTCCCACCAGCTACCGGGGAATAATGGTGGTACAGAATGACCTTTTCAATCTTGGTATGCTACCATTCTAGGAGAAAGAAAAGTGAATTTAAATCAATTGCACCGGCACCGTCAGGCAGTTCCTGCCCAAGACAAAGTAAGCAAGTACCGGCTCTGCAACTAATCCTGGTTTTGGAACAATGAAAATGAAAATCTGCCTAACTTCACATGAATTGGGTTAATATATGTGGAATACATTTGCATTTTTGACTCAAGTCGAATTGTAAATTTTGAAGTAAAATGAGAAGTTTTTTTGCAAGGAACTGGGCAACGTTCAACCTAGAGCAGTTCTGTTCTCTAGACATAGTTCCAGTAGATTCTTTGTGTTCCATAAACGGAAATCTATTTTGAACAAAAGTATGTTTTAGACGATAGGATAAATAGAAAATGCGCAACGAGAACCGCAAATGAGTTTCAGAAAACATTCTAGAACTGGAAAAACAGCGATACACGAGATTGATATGATATTAAAACAAAGAAACTGAAATCGAAACAATATCTGCAGTGTGTCGATAGTAGAAGGAAAATTTTCGAGGGAAAGCAAAATCAATAAGTAGTAAGGTAATCAATATTTTTTATGTAATGTTTATCTTTTGGGCGCATTTTCTATAATTTATACTGGCCTTAAAAGAACTGTCATATTTTAGATGGTAACTACTTTCTTTGTATCAGATTTAAAAATAAAGAAATATTTTTAATCAACTCATTAGTTTTTTGCGTGTGTTTAAAAAACAAAAAGATGGTTGGTTTGTTGGTTTTCATGACATATCAACCCGTGTAGATTATTCAATGCCAAGCCCTATTCATACATATATATTAAACATATGGTTTGTAAAAAAATTTTGTAGATATTATTTAAACGAACAGAGATTTTTTGTTTGCACACTAAAATGTTTTCAAGTATTTTATCAAACAATAATAATTCTATTTAATATTATACATTTTTGTACAATTAAATGGCTAAAAGCATTACTAACATATAATCCTATTTAAAATTGGTCCTTTGTTTGCACACAGCTAAATGCTTACAAGTATTGCTATTTAACACAGACAAGTTTTTCCAAGTTTTGCTATTTAACACAGATAAATCAATTCATTCATTTGAACACATACACTTATTTCTATGTTTTGCCATTAACACCTTTGGTTCCATTTTTGCACACAGTTAAACAGTTTCAAGTATTCGAGACTCATGGTTTTATTTGCACACATTTGTGACCCGATGGGTCAAAGGTCAGTCGAAGAAATTTATTGAGCGTGGAAATAATAATTACTCAAGCACATTTTATAACAAAGAACTCGGCACATTATAAAAATTGAGAATTAACGAAACCAGATGAAGTAAATATTGTTTTGATCAAAAGAAAAAAATATTTTTAAACGTTTGTTATTAATTATTCCCATGATTCAGAAGTACAAATAGGCCTGTTTTGACTACAAAGACAAGGTAGACAGTAAATCGGCTGAGGGGATTGACCTGGAAGGTCAGCTACTCGCTATCAGCGTCCGAGAACGAAAAAAAATCGAGAAAGAGCTAATTAAAATAAAATACGTATGGAATTTTAAAAATTTTATTCTCTTACCGTTATGAATGAAGGGTTACTGACGTTATTTCATACAGTTATAAGATTGTAATGATTTCAAATTTGGGAAGGGTGGCCTCTTTTTGGTAAACGTGAGAAAAAGCGAATGTGACTGGGAGTAACAAATGTGAAGGGGAGTGACGAATGTAAAGGGGAGTGACGAATGTGAAGAGGAGTGACGAATGTGAAGAGGAGTGACGAATATTAAGAGGAGTGATAAGAATTGATTGTTGGAAACCAAATCAAATTCGATGTTTCTTAACCCCCGCTCCCGATGGACATGCACATAGGATTTTTCCTACCCCGAGAGAAGAGACAGTTCTGCGGAGAGAGCGCAAAGTTACCACGAGATTCACGTTTCTCTGTGCTCTGGCCTTTCACCAGACTACCCAGACTTGAGAGGCAGAGAAAATCATACTACTTGTTGCTTGGACGTGATGCATTCTTACCGATATACATCGGTATGAAAGAAGCGAAATGAAATTGAGATAATACGATGACCTTGTGCCCGACTCGTGGAGATAGAAAAGTGAAGAGAATTCAAAATGATATGACACTTCAGAGACCAGCACAGAGTGGATGAGGGATTGCGTTGGGCCAAACTCTTGGAGATAAGTAAGAAAAATAAAGATGATATGATACCTCAAGGAGGCCTTGTTTCAGACTATCCTGGGTATAGAAAGCGAAAAAAACTCATCTTATAACAACATTGTGAAATATAAGAGAGAGATCAAGTCCCGCGGAGAGAACGGGAGTTGAATCCCTCCTGTCACTCTGACCCTTTACCAGTCTACCCTGGGTGTAGAAAAGGTGAAGTGAATTGAGAAAACACAACAATTACAGAGAGACAGAGAAAAACCCGAATTAGAGTACCTGTAGAAAAAGCAACGACTAGATTCCATATCTGGGCCTTCAATCTGACTACTGTGGGTATTGAAAGTAAAGAAAGCCCGTCACATTACAACATTAAGGAATAATCTCAAGGGGTGAGAAAAAGCAAATATAACCACCATTGCGATTGCCTTATGCCAGGCTTGAGTCAGTGCAAATCATCATCATGTCGTGCAGCTAGCACGGATATCCCTGACCCTCTCTTCACGTCTCCCTATCATTCATCGCCTCTGGTAGGTCTTCAGGGTTACATCCCGTATCATCACATAGCTGCTGTATGTATGTTCGAGCTGACCGTCCTTCTTTTGATTGGCCATATGTGGGGGTCCACAGGAGTACATCACTTACGATCTCGTCCTCGCTTCTCCAGCAGTGTCCGGCATGTCTGGTTTGTCTAGCTTGTATAGTTTTCGTGATAGGTGGTAGGTGACCGTATAGTTGGCGCCTTGTGGGGTGTTGCTGCCAGGACTTGTTCAATATTGCTCTTAATGTTCTTGTATAATTGCCGTCTAGCTTCTTCTCCAACCGTTTTGTTAGCGTCCAAGTAGTGCATCCATATAGCAGTATTGACACGACCGCAGCCTGGAAGAAACTGCGTTTCCTTTTATCGGTCAGGTTTGATTTCCATATGATCGAAAGCCTATCGATAACTGTCCATGCCTTCGTTAACCGTGTGTCGATGTCTTTTTCGGTTGATGAGACGCTGCTTCCTAGGTAGGTGAATTTGTCAACTATCCTAAAATCATACAAGGATTCGAATCACTGATTCGTTGTTAACAGGTTCTTTGCCTTAAATCCCCACCACCACATTTGTAAATGACGAATGCTTGGACAATTGTTATATATATCTTTCTCTATTCTTACTAAATATTATCATTATTGTAACAAAGCCGTGTTTGTTCCTTTTTCGTTGGTATCGGCAGTTTATTACTTTCTTAATTGTGTGGATTAGCGATTGATTTATTGTTTAGATCAAAAGTACAACGTCTGCAGCTAAAAAAATCGATCGTGTCATCCGAAGATATATCCAACCAGCAGAACTATCAGCGGATCGGAAGTGGAATCATACCCGTATTTCCTCACAGTAAAATTATTCCAAAATTGCAATGTCATACCAATTATTCCATTTAGGCTCACAGCACCAATAATTCTGAACATATTTTTATTTTTTCAGTAAAGGAATTAATATTGTGAATCAAATTACCATGGCCAGAAAATCCGCCGAACACCTACGCACAATATACTGGAACACTGGACAGCTGTTTCGACCTTATTAGGTCTCATCAGCTGTGTATACAGTAATCTTCACCACAGATTGCAGTGCTGAAACGCTGTTATTTGGCCGCGCAATTACTATGACTAGTTGATTTAGCGTCATTTGTGTTCGGTATGAACTGTGCAGTTCATGAGCATTTGTGTGCGGTATGAGCATTGGTGTGCGGTATGAGCTGCTCAGTTGTAGAGTTTCAGCACTGCAATCTGTGGTCGCTAGTTCGATCTCCAGTGGTGGAGATTACGGTATGCACACTGCTGATGAGACCTAATAAGGTCGAAACAGCTGTCCAGTGTTCCCGTATATCGTGCGTATGTGTTTGGTGGATTTTCTGCTCATGGTAATTCAATTCATAATACCAATAATTCTATTCAACATTATTCATTCGTTTGCAAACATTTGAATGGTTCTAATATTTGTTATGTATACCAATAATTTAATTTTTGTAGACAGTTAAATGGTTTCAAGTATTTGCTATTTAACACAAATGAATCAACATTTTTAATTCGTTTGAACAGAGTTGAATGGTTCCAAGAATTTCAATGTTGCACTAACAATTTATCATCGGTCATTTGTATGCATAGAATTAAATGGCCAAATAGTTCTAATTGAATCTGATCAGGTAATACCACTCCGGGTCAAGGTGGACATGGGAGTAATAGCAATGAAAGATTAATCCACGTTCTTCAAAGCTCCAAGATTCGAGCCTTACAATCAGATTGTGTCATATCCAGGAGACACGTTTGGTCGTCTTACTCCTTTGTAGAGATCTAGTTTGTGCATTTTACAACCCTAGCCAACTGGGTTCTCAAAATTATGATTTAATATTAAAATCTAGATATCGCAAACATCTGTGAATATTGAAAATACAATGGTGAGTCAAAAGTCTTGCAATATTTTCTTAATGTGAGGCACATTCAATAATTACGGATGCTTTTACCGAGGTTGTGAACGTGACATGACCATAAAGAACTGTTGGATGACGAGCTCGCTTGATACTCTTTGAATACTACTCACCGAATTTGCCACTATTGCTTGGAGCATGGCATCGAAATCGACGCTTCTAGGCCTACCTGACCTTACCTCATAGTCGAGGTATATTCAGTCTCTGGTTACTCTACTGTGATCAACTTCAGTATTTGCATAACAAATATTTTCAGCTGCTTCAACAGCATAATGACCAAGTTTGAACAAGTTCCCGAATTAAATTAAGTTGCATGTAGATTTTGTGCGGTCTGAAGCAATGCGGACGAGTCTGCACATTGACCACTACAATACTACCACCAATGGGGATAACTTCCTAGTTTCATTCACGCGATATACATGCCACATTCTACTACGGACCAAAATACGGCCAAGCTTTGGACTCAGTATATCGGCCAACTCATAACGGTAGTCTGCTCTGTTGTTGAGGCATGGGATACGCTGACCATATTCCCTGCAGTTATGTAAGGTTGTTAAAGAGGTGTTCTGGTTATGACACTAAACTGCATCTGGTGGTGAGGTTCCAGTTCTGGAGTGTTGAGACCTCTTCATTCTCATTACTCTAAGTTTCGCTCCGAGTCTAAGTCGAAGTAGCAGTTATAGTGCCATCACCGAATCAGATATGTTTGCAAATTATTTTCATTTGGTTGGAATACTTGATATTTTCTGTTAAAAAAACAAACATTTTAGAAACTGCACAATAATTGTTAATATGAATGAAAAATGTACAGATTTACGTACATTTTTGA
The DNA here is from genome assembly GCA_963585895.1 of Sepioteuthis lessoniana. Lineage (NCBI taxonomy): Eukaryota > Metazoa > Mollusca > Cephalopoda > Myopsida > Loliginidae > Sepioteuthis > Sepioteuthis lessoniana. Next base: position 119,463,600 of record OY757915.1, on the reverse strand, counting down.
CATAAAATTACCCCAGTTGGGTTGAGATGCCATTAAAATTAAACAATCAGCCAATACCTATGTTTACAAATAAAAAATGGAAAAATTGATCGAAGATCTAGAATAATGAAAAGTATCTGAACAATGCAGTAAAACCGAGAAATTGACATATTTCAAGAAATTCTATTAAAACAACAAAAATGAAGGTAACTGTCCGAAAAGCGTCGGAAAAAAAAGTAATATGTTATTTAATCTTGATAATAAATTTCATGAACTAAATTAAAATATTTAGAAATGTAGAAGTAACTGATTTTATATACACCATCATAGTAACCGTGTACTTGAGGCGAAATTAGGGAAAATGATATTCTTTACATCTTAGATCAATCCATTACCACATTGTTATCTTAGGCTAATTACCTGAATGCATTGTTATCAAACTATGTCTGCGGAACATTTCCATGAAGTAAACTGGAATATATAATTATAATCTCTTCAGTAACTTTTCCATTTTCTTTTATTTCCACATGAATAAAATATAAAAACACTAGTATAAAGATCCAATAACGATTAGTAAGAAATTTTCAAAAACAACAGCAATGAAAATGGGTTCGATCCTTCGGAAAAGTGTCGTCTTTGTGCAACACTGAAATTTTCTTCGTAAATATTAAAATTAGGATGAACTGAGAACGATACCATAATTTCGGAGGGTAAATATGGGTACACACCATTTACAATGTTATGCAATAGTGGGGAAATATCATTGTCAGTTGGTTATTGTATCCAGGTTTTAAAAATTAAATCAGGAATTCTTTATTCTAAAGTTATTTAATAGAACTGATGTGTTGATTAGTAAAAGATCACGATTGCCATGGATTCATTTTAACGGCATATCAACTTCCACAGAGTTATTTCATATCTAGAATCGAATTCATTGTACATTAATATTTCGACATTTTTATATGTTTATTAAGAGCAGCTTTTTTTATACGGTCTTATCGAATCCTAATAATGTTTAAACAGATTTATATGACTAATTGAGATAATCCTTACAGGTATAACCATTTAGAGTTTGACTGGACCTGGGAGTAATTGTATTGGAGTAATTCACACTCTCTTCATAAAAGAACTGTAACCTCACGATCAGATGGAGTTTAGTGTCTTACCCAGATCCCCTCTTTCTAGGGAGAGAGTCAGCATATACTAAGTTTTACCGACAGGGTGGTTTCTCTTCTTGTAGTAATAAAAATACTTCCAAAATCAGTCTTGACGGCTGGGTCTGTAGAATACACAGACTGCATCTTTTCTGAAGGGGGAAGACCCTCCCCCTAACTAAACCATCTGTTTGTAAAGCTCCAGTTCTGGAGCTTTGGGGAATGTGGAGTACCCTTTCATTGCCATTATTTTCAGGTCTACCCTGACCTGGACTGGTAGTATCTGTTAGGGTCTTATCTATGTCTTTACTAAAATTTTGTGACTACCAAACTGTGTGCAAACAAATGACTGATTTTAAATTGAATTGTCACTGTTACATAGCAGGATTTGGAACTGTTTAACTGTGTGCAAACGAAAGAGTAATGTTGAATAGAATTATCCGTGATGAATAGCAATAACTGAAACTTTTTAACAGTGTGAAAAAAAATGAAATATCTGTATTACTTAACCATTGTTGGGACCATTTAACTGTGTAAATAAAAGAAGAATGTTAAATAGATTTATTACTGTAATATAACAATACTTGGAACCATTTAACTGTGTTCAAACAAATGAGCTCAGGCTGGTTTAAAAAGTAAAAAAAAGAAAACAACCAATAGGCCATGACCAATTTAAATATCAAAATTGTAGGATACAAGGTAAAAACTATCGGCCTGGGATTTAAACAACTGATTGGAACAGCAATTATATATTCTCTGTCTAATCTTCCACTAGTCAAGCTACTATATTGCTTCAAGGCAGAAAAGCTTATTTTACACCAAATGAAATAAGTCCTTTTTTTAAAAAAAAGTAACAAAGTGAATGTCGAAACTACGAACAGATATCTTGTCTCCCACTCTACCAGCTTGGCTCTTTAAGCTGAAAGCAATCTAAATGTATAATACTTGTTGAAGAGGATTCTTTTCATGTTTATTTGACTGCAATATGTATGTCTCTGACAAGTTAAATATTTCAAAGTTTGGGTTACTTTGCCAGTCTATAATATGAAGAGGTGCATGTCTCTACTTGACTGGCGACTGTCTTCACACTTCAATGAACGCAAATCAAATAATATTACAAATGTTTAGCAACAAAATGAACCGAAGGAACAACTCCCTTTCGATAACTAAATATGACAGTCACATATATCATAAATAATTTCGTCAACTATAGTGAATCGTTTTGCAGAACCACCTTGAGCATCTTAAACCTGTCTACATTTAAAAGGCGTCGTCTTTTCAGTATTGTTAGATCGGGTTATTTAGTAATTAAGTTGATCATATTAATATATTATAAGTTAAATTACAAGTCAACTTTAAAATAGTTCCATTAGGAAGACATTTAACAACAAAGTCTTTGTTCTCACTTTTGAAACGAAAACTCTTCAACAAACACAGCATCCTATTATTTTGTCACGCCCCGTTGTGTATTTCAACCTTTTAAATGTCAACAACAAAGATGATTTTTAGATTTTGGGAGCAGAAAATAGGAAGTACGAATAATGAAAAAAATAAATAAAGAGTCATATTAATAGTGAAATAATTAACTGGACAAAAATTTAGTTCACTGAGTATTTATTTAAAAGGCAATGAAACTGAAGTTTTGTGTGCAAAATAAATAAGATTTTTTTCAAAAAAGTTCTTCAGATGTGTTACTCAAGTTAAAAAGAAGCTGAATAATATTATCTAATTTCAAATTATTTTTATAGTCAAACGTTGATCAGATTTAATTAAACCTTTTTTGCCACATTTTTCTCAGCTTATGAAATGACTAGTCATCCAGAATTCCAAATGCCTTCTCGAATGTGTGTCGAGGATAGAACCTGATATCTGTGAGTTAATGGTATCTATAAATGGTTCTGTTTCAGAGTCCTGAAATTTAACATGTCTTTTTATGACATACTTAACAAAAACACTTACAATAATCCAAGATTACCCAGCTAGACATGAATTTTGCATTAGTTTGCAGAAAACATGATAGGAAACAGATTGTTTAGGCACAGTCAAGAAGTAGTCTTTTCTCAAACAACATAGCCAATCGCAACCAATCAATAGTGGCATGTTGATATATATGTAGTCTCTCTCTCTCTCTCTCTACCTCTTTCTCTTTCTCTCTCTCTCTTTCTCTTTCTCTCGGTCTCTCCCTCTTTCTGTCTGTCTCTCTACACATATTAGAGTAAACAAATCCACAAATTATTATTAATTAGCTTTTTAGATTTTTGTTATATGATATACGGATGTTCGAACTGTTTCAGATTTAACGTCTTCTTCAGAACAATAATGGTTAGATAATTCTGGTCGGTCTTTTTATACTGAAGTTTGTTTTTCAGCAACACAGTAAGAACCCATTTTTAGGCAACACAAACCGAACAAAACGACCAGTGTAAGTACCATGCATAACAAAATTAGCATAATAAAACCTAAAGTAATCATTCTATCAACATTTCTGTTAGATAAAAATAAAACTGATTTATTAAAACTGGGTCTAAAATTTTGCCCTATCAAAGAAGCAATCACTTTTTTTAGTTTTCTCACCTTGGTATTGATATCTCAAAGGTTATTCAATGTGGTTTCTTCTCTTGTAATGGAACATATAGATGAGGACGTTATTTAACCCATTTTGCATTCCAAAAGAATTAAAGAGTCCTCAATGAAATTTTTTAAGAAAATTTAGATTGATAAATAAATTCAATAACCACGAAAATACAAAGACTCCCTGGTAAAAAAAAAAATGAATAAAATTTCTTCTAACAGTGAATTAAAAACATTCTTCAAAAAGCCTTGAAAGGAAAAAATACATTGGACAGCCTATTATAAACGACATAACTATAAAAGAAGAAAAGGGAAGAACCAAAGTAATTTTAAATAAGTCATATTCCCGAGCAAAAGTCCATTAAATATAAATGGATGAATCCAACAATAAAGGAATTAATTCAAACATAGACAAAATTATCATATCAAATATAACAAATTCTGAAGAATACACAATGAAACATGGTTTCCTGAGTTTACTGTTCTTTGTATATAAACTGCATATTTATGCTAAACTGAATTGTTTAAAATGGAACTATTTTGACATTTAAACTGCGTACTAATCCTAAACTGAACTGCTCGAAATAGAACTGTTTTGACATCTAAACTGAATTATCTGAAGTAAAACCCTTTTGATATTAACTCTGTGCATTGCCCTGTTGGCTGGGGCAGTAGAATACACCGACTGCACGTCTTCAGAGGGGTAAGACTACTCACAAAGAGTGTCCGAGATATGACACTTAACAATCGGATGGTGAGGTTCCAGTGATGCAGGAGCTTTGGGGAATGCAGAACACCTCTTCATTGCCATTGCTCCCAGATCAACTCTGACCCGGAATGGTAACACCTGACAGGGCACTATCCATGGGTTAAATAGAACTAAACTACACACTTATTCTAAACTGAATTGTTTGAATTAGAACTGTTTGACTAAACTGAATAGCTTGAAATAGAAATGTCTTTGTTTTGTTAATTAAACTGTGTACTTACATTTAAGCTGCATACTTATGCTAAACTGAATTATTTGAAATGGAACTGTTTTTGTCATTGAAACTGTACTTACTCTAAACTGAATTGTTAGAATAAAACTGTTTTGACATTTGACTGTGTGTAAACAAAAACTATACTTATACAGAACTGAATTAGAACAGTTTGAATAAACTGAATAGCTTGAAATAGAAATGTTTTGACTATTAAACTGTGTACTCATGCAAAACTAAAGTGTTTGAAATTGAACAGATTATTTGTATAAAATGCATTTGGCGTTAAATAATCAACAAAGGTTGATATGCCATAAAACCTAAATAACCAACCTACACAACATTTTGAATACAGAAAAGTTCTTAAACCTAGTGACTTCAAATTTGATCTATTGTAGCTGGCAGATAGTGACCCACCAACAGATTCGGTAAATAATAGATATTTTGAATTGAACGTTCCTATATAAGATAAAACACTACGTTAGAGATGGCATCAACTTTTTAAATTCGGTATAACCTCCAGATGATTGTCTCCTTAGAAGCTTAGGAAAACTATAACCGTTACGCCATGTGTCCTGCTGGACAATTCAGAGTGAATTTTTGGGACTTAAAAACTTAATATTCTTACTTGACTAGAATTACTACTATTATGTATGATTTTTTACCTGTGCTCATATTCAGAATTTTTTTATTGGCGTTGGTTCCCTAAGCTTCTAAGGAGACAATCATCAGGAGGTTGCAAGTTCAATCCTCACAACAGGCTAGTAACAATACAAGAATACTTAACACTTGTGCCCGGTTATGGCTAACGGAATCAAAACAGGCGACCTCCGTGGATACAATAAAGGACGTAGTTCGAAGTTCCGTGAAGGTTCCCGAGTTCGATAAACACCTGAAGAAGGCCGGAGGACATATCGGCCGAAACGTTGTGGAAATAACAATAAAGATGAAGACAATAGTCCGAAAACCCTTGATGATAAAAATAAAACGAATCGGTAATATTTATATTATTCACAGGTGTCACTGAACCCTTTATTCAATCTATTCCCTGTAAATGAATAAGAAGTTTTGTTTAAACTTACATTTCAATTACTGGGTTTGAAAAAGAACTTGCGAAGACTGGAAGACATAAGCCGAAGTCTGTCTATAATAATTAATTATCTCAGAAATATAGACAAATAAAACTAAAATGATTCTAGGGAAGTTTCAAAACTTTTAGTGCTGGTTCTTTTTCTGATCTGGGTGTGCCATGTTTACAAACATTTTTCAAGACTATATTTGCAAAAATAGAAACATGTTTTTTTCTCCATGTTAAAATAATGAGACTCTGAAAAAAGCATAGAAATGTTACTTAATGATTTGTAGCAAACCTTTTCCTTTATTTTATGGGAAAGGATGGAACAAAAAATAACCATTGGCAAATGTGGTCAGCAGGAACTTTTAGCTTTCCATGGTGAGTTAAATTGGTAAATTTTCCAAACTTTTCATGATAAAAATTTATTTCATATTCACTGGGTTGATTATCATTTCTTGTAATATATCCAGCTTTGTATACAAGAGTATCTTTGCTTCTTTAGAAAGAGATGGTTCTAAATTTTCTAGATTGCAAAAGTTTATAATCACAAGATGTACATTGGTGACCTGGATTAACATCAAATTAGTCAATATTCACATTTTGATTTAAAAGTCAAGATGTTTACTTAATATTCAGCATATTAATACACAGTTTAACATTAATAAAATAGGTGCCAGCTGATCTTTGGCGAAATTTACCAAATTCTTTTTTCGAATGGATCAGTTGAAAATTGCACGAGAAGTGTATATTTATGACTTGTAGTTAAAAGGTGTCGACATAGACTAACAATTCCATTGCAATTATGATATATATCAGGTAGCAGTATTTTGGGATGATTATTTTTACGATTACTTTGGTTGCCAGCCATATTAAGAGCCATTTTACTCAATTCAATGATAAAATCGAGTCGGATGTCATTTGGAGATCTGATTTCAGCTTGTAAATGATCATAACCTAATTTATCAATTTAAAGAGACTAATCATTTAAAATTTTTCTCCACATCAAAACTTTGTATATGAAGAGGGCAGTATCATTCTTATCTACACGTATTTCAGACTGAGTGAGAAATGCTATATGTTTTTTTCTTCAGAAAACACGCTGAGACAAGTAGAACCTATCGCTTTACTATGGGCCTTGATGCAATGGAAATTTCATGTAAATCTGAATGTTTGACAAGTCTTTCAGATTCAAAACGATATAACTGTTTAAGATGTGCCCATTCTGCAACTCATCTGATTCCATCATCATCAAAGATTAGTTCTCCTGTTTTTACGGTCAACCACAAATAGCGAATATTTTTCAACAGATGAACATAATCAAAAGCAAGTTTTTTTTATCTTCAGTTAACCAAGGTTTTTCAGGAAGTGAAGGATATAATTTTAAAATTAGCTTGATTTACTCGGTTGCCATGACATATAATGGCCTTTACATCAGTTGGTACTGATGTGATGGCCTGGATTGTTAATTCATTTTGATCAAATAAGAAGGCTGATATTAAATTTGAAATTGAAACCACTTTTTAAAGAAATTTTGGACCCCCATTGAGACATATCAACATTATACCAAGTACTGTTTGAGCAAGTATAGATGGATTGTCAACTGATTTACCAAATAGTTGTTTGCCATGATATAGCAGCATTTTTATATATATATACATACTTCATCATGAAGAATTATGAACCCTTTTTGACTGGTATTAAGAGTATTAGATAACAAAAAAAGATTTTCCATTAAGTTATGAAACTTTTGGCGTCATTCTACCTAATGTTATTAATGAGGGTAATTGAAAATCATCTCTTAATCTATTATACAATGTCCATGATGTTGCATAATACCCAAAAGCACCTATAACTATATATGAGCTGTATTTTATTCCCAACATTTTTGGAGCCATTGCTAAAGATTGTTGACTCAGGATATTTTTCTAGTAATCAAAAGCCATAAAATTTAAATATCGGGTGATTTCTTCCAGTTTTAACCAAATATCAACTGCGTTTAGATGGTTTTTGAACAGGCTGCTAATATAACACTTAACGCCATAATTAAATGTTTTCCAAGCGCAAATTGTTATACATTTTCCACATAAAGTGAGGAATACCATGAAAAACTTTTGATGATTGAACAGTTAAAATATTTTCCTACAAAAATGCTACAACTGGACATAGAAAGACTTTTTTCTTTGGCAGAATTTCTTTCAAATCTGTATAATTAATGTTATCTAATTCTAAAAAAAGCATTAAGTTCATTGGCAATTTGGTTACTTACAGTACTGGATTTTTTAAAATATTGATTTGAACAGCTGAGGGTGTTGGTATTTGACTACTTGACACACCAGGCCATACAGATAATGGATTTGTGGACGTATTTTTCCATGAACATCGATAGTATCAAAATTTGTAAGCTTATTCTGTTGACAAATAATAGTATTGTTAGTAACATTTAGACTGGATTTGAAACTGGTTATTATCCATTGCTCTCTCTCTCTCATCTTTAATTTTGGAAAACGATAAACTGGTATTTTTTAAACTCACCATACATAGTTTTCTCTTCCTGGCTTCAGTTATTTGTTTTGCAAGCAAAACCTCAGCACTTCCGGGGCATATCTAGGAATTAAGTAATATCTGAAATGGTTAATCAAACCTCTTCAATTTAGGGGCCAATTTTCAAGCTAAGTTAATTACACTCTTAACTACAGCTTTTATCCACCCACCCTACCCCAAAACACACAACAATAAATTAAAACAAAAAAAATAGAGAGTTGCCTTCAGCTTGAGAATCCACTTTTTAATTTAAAATAATGGAGAAGTATGGTTTTGATTGCGGGACACTGTCAGGTTTGCAATTTTGCACAATATTTTTTTAATCGTTTAATCAACATTAAAACCATCTTTAATCAAACAAAAAGTATTAATGGTTGCATAGTGCCATTAAACTAGAAATTAACAGTTTTATTACTTTAAAACTTAATATTAAACTTAAAAACATGAAAATTTATTAATTAAATAGAAAAATGTTGACTTATGCTAATTTTTTGATGGTTAAAAACTTTGAAAAAATTAAACTTTAATTTCGTTGATGTTACGTTTTCACACACACTGACAATGTCTTTTTTAACGATATTAAAAATGAATATCACATTAAGTAATGACATTACATTTAGGAAAAAAGATTTAATTTATAGTTTGCTTTACGTCTTTGAAGAAACTAAATTAACTTCCGTTCAAATTTGTTTAATGTTTTATTATTTTGCTTCTTAAACAACACAAATTGCTAAAAACGAACTGCATTTTATCAATAAATAATTCTTTAAACTTTTATTCGAAAATGTTGAAAAAACTTTAAGAGGGAAAATGCCAAAAATGAATTAAACTTTAATTTAAAAATGTTAAAGCTTTAAACTTAAGCGAATTTAAGCCCCACATTTTCCTTTTTACAAAGTAAATAAAAATAATGTAACAACTCAAACTAAAATAATCAAATATACTTACTTCAACTAAATAAGCTTGATAATATTTCAACCAAAAGTAAGATTAAAAAGATTAAAAGATTCCTTTGAATTTCTTGAGTCAACAACAAAAGGGTACAGGACACAGCATTTAGCTTAAACTGATACCAAAAACGACGTAATTCTATCTGCAATAAAACCGGCCTCCAGTCAAATGACTTGTGTGTGCTATGAAGTGGTCTGTTGTATAGAACGCCATTGTATTCTCCCAGCTATGGGTTAAACAGTAGCAATAGTCTTCTTTTAGAAGAATGGCTTTGACATTAAATAACTTACAAAGGTTGAGGTTGATATGCTATTAAACAAAAGAAACCAAACCAAACCCCATTGAAATAGATAAACAGGCTGTCTCATAATTTCACTGATGGTATAGAACTAATCCTAAACAATAACGTTTTCTAATTCGACAACATAAATTACATTTTAACTCGGGGAACAATTATGGCAACTAAATGGCACCAATATACGCCACCCTAACCTTAGCCTACTTAAAGGAAAATCTACATAAAATCATTGGGAAAAATACAAAATGTCATCATGCGAGCATAATTTATTCGATCATGGAAAAGATACCTGCATGACTGTTTCATATTATGGAAATTCTCATGAGACAACATTAACGATTTACATAACTTACTCCAAAGCCTATATCCTAAAATAAAATTTACCACAGAACGCACACTTTTTAATATCCTCATAAAAATTGGCAAAATTATCACATATATTTACCGGAAACTCAAAGATACCCAGCAATACTAAATTTTTGAAAGTCAGCACCCCCAAACTGCATAAATCCATCCCTTAGCTTGGAGGATTTGCATCATTGTATCTAACCAAAACCTCTGACAAACTTGCACAAAGTTGATGTGTAAAAAATACTGAAATAGCAGAATGATACCATTAAAAAGACTGCGATCCCCAAAAGAACATGGCAACGAATAATCCTTAGTATATGTCTCAGCGTACAACAAAAATGACCTAGAAATATTGACTTAAATATCAATGAATTTAGAACAACTTGAAAACAATGATTAATTAAAAACCTACTGGAAACGTAACCTCCAAAATCTTAAAACCTATCCTAAACTCATTTTAATTTGGGAAAGGCACAACACACGGAGTCTTAAAATGCAACCATAGAATATATGAGGTAATTTAATCAGAAAGAAAATCCTGTACCTTCGAAAACATAAAAACCTTCATAATAAACAAATTTAACAGCAATTAAAAAACGTTGTCTACATAATCGAAAGCTCTAACTATAAAAAGGTTTTCAGTGGATGCACGCATGTCTTGAAGAATAGGGTCTCTTTTCATAAAAGCAACATTAAATTACCAGAAAATAGAAAAATTTAAGTATTTAAACATCTTTATGAATGCAGGAAAGGACGCTTTAAAACAATGCCAATATCATCATCATCCTGTCATGCCACTAGCATGGATATACCGGAACCTCTCTCGCCACTTTTCCCTATCGGTCATCGCCTCTGGCAGATCTTCGGGGCTACATCCCGTATCCTCACATAGCTGCTGAATGTATGTTCGTGCTGGTCGTCCTGCTTTTGCCCGGTCATATTTGGGGGTCCATAAGAGTACATCACTTATGAGCTTGTCCCTGCTTCTCCAGCAGTGTCCTGCATGTCTGGTTCGTCTAGCTTGGATACTTTTCGTGATAGGAGGCAGGTGGCCGTATAGTTGGTGACTTGTGGGGTGCTGCCGCCAGGAATTGGTCAATATTGCTCGCAGCATTCTTGTGTAATTGCCGTCTAGCTTCTTCTACAGCGTCCATGTAGTGCATCATACAGCAGTATCGATACGACAGCTGCCTGGAAGAAACTACGTTTCATTTTATCGGTTAGGTCTTATTTCCATATGATCAATAGCCTATCGATAGCTGTCCATGCCTTCGTTAACCGTGTGTCGATGTCCTTTTTGGTTGATGAGACGCTGCTTCCTAGGTAAGTGAATTTGACTACTAGTTTAAGAAGGGATCCGTCTAGTGTGGAGATGTCATCTGTTTGATTATAGCACATATATTCCGTTTTGTGTGCATTGACATGGAGGCCTATGCCTGTGGCTGCTCGTTCCAAACTATGCAGTAGTGTTTCGGCTTGGTTGGGTGTATTGGCCAGTATCGCTGTGTCATCGGCGTAGTCGGCGTCGGTAATTGTTTTTGCGGGGTACATTCTGCTTCTTTTTTTTTTAACGGCTTCGAGCTGACAAAGAAAAGAAGTAGTATGTCAATATGCCACACTGATAACCACTGGTTTTCCAAATAAAATGATACTTGTATATCGATTTTAATCAACATTAAACAGAATCTAACTTCATACACTCGCACACCTACACACACATGCCCATGTATACACACAAACAAACATTTACACACTGTGACTAGCTTAAAATATATCTATGCATGGAATCAAATGTGTTCCCAAGGAAATTAAACACACTCCCTACCCTTGAAAAACATGTATGTATATATAGGTGTACACTAATGTAAAGGAGTGTATTGAGAGAGAGAGAGAGAGAGAGAGAGATACAAAGAGAGGGGAGGGAGAGTGAAAGAAAGAGAAAAGGAAAAAAGAAAGGAAAACCAACACTGAAAATATATTTATATACGGAAGTGTGTGTACATAGGTGTACATGCATTTATGCAATTGTATGCACATATGTCATAATATATATATATATATGTATGTCTTTACCCCTCTTTTACCCCCTCCCACCCTTTCCTCCTGTGTCTATTCTGACTGTAATCATTTTATCCATTAATCTGAATAAGTCCTGTTATTTTTGGTGTTATTGATTCATATCAATACCCATAACAGGATGGAAATAAATTAATAATCCTAATGTGACCGGTTTTTGTTTTTCTTAAAGGAATTATTGCTCATTGATGTCAGTTATTTTGAGCTCTTTACCAGGAAAATTGAAATGTCCATTGTTGAATTCTGTTTGTCTTGACGGAATTATTCACGCCTCCGATTTAACTGGACTGAATAATACACACACACACACACACACACACATATATATATATATATATATATAGAGAGAGAGAGAGAGATAGAGTGAGAGACACTCGCATTTTACAGAGACCACCGGTGTTCACGGTATCCACTAGGATATTCACAAGCACAGATCCAGGGATTAAAAAGGATCACAACCCTATATGAACAATCTTTACAATAAAACCTGCAAATATATTTGTGTTGTGTTAGGCTGAGTTGTTTTTGTCACTTTATGTTTCTTCATTTTTTAATGGTATATACATTCGTCGGCTCTTAAATGTCAAAGTCATTCTTGTAGAAAAAAATGTGGTAATATTTGACACATAGCGGTGGGGTCACACATTTCTGAAGGGTATGATTCCGAAAGTTAACCTAATAGCATGACTGCAGTTCGAGCTCGCGAAGGGGTTTATTGTAGTCCAGCCCATTAACAATTCAACTTAGTGGATTCTCTTTCTCAGTCTCTGGTAGGGAAGACAGAGATCCCTTATTGTAAATTGTGTTCTATTATTTTCTATAATCCTAAAGCACGACACAGCTAAAACTCTTTTTGCATTGGGTTACATATAAACATTGATATCACTCAAAGTTAGTAAAGATTGTAAGTATAAAAATGAGGAAAATCATTCAAATTAAGATAATTGTAACCGGAAGAATTTTTAACGCATTTAATAATTTCGAATAATTTTTGCGAAGAAATAATGGACATGTAATTATTTATTAAGCATTCTAAAAATGAACGTAATTGAGTAAATTTGGCTGATGAGGAGAACAAGAAGAAAATAAAACAGAAGAAAAATTTGAAATCAGTTTAAAGTAGATAAGAATTTAAAGAAATAAGTATGAAGTAATGTGAATACGAAGATATAAAAAGATAGGTAACATTTTAAAAATAGACAATAAAAGAAGAAGAAGAAGAAGAAGAAGAAGAAGAAGAAGAAGAAGACGACAGACAGACAGACAGACAGACAAAAAGAAATAACGACAAGAAAGAATAGAAAAATTAGAACTTCAAAGATAGGTTGAAGCCCTTAGATACTAAGTCAAAGCAAAAATAGATAAGACGTAACAAAATAACAGACGTCAATTTTTTTGGTGATAGAGACGAAACAATAAATCACATAATAAGTGAAGGCATTAATTTAGTGCAAAGCGAGTATAAGGCCAGACATGACTGGGCGGACAAGGTAATCCACTTGGAATTGTGCAAGAAGTTTAAATTTGACCATATGAATAAATGGTATTTGCACAAGCCAAACCAGAAACCGTCCTAGAAAATGAGACGCACAAAATTCTTTGGGATTTTTAGATACAAACGGATCATTTAATCCCGCCTAGATGACTAGACCTATCGATATTCAACAAAAAAGAAGAAAACCTCCGAAAAGTGGACAATGCCGTTCCATCTGGCCACAGAGTAAAACTGAAAGAAAGCGAAAAGAGAGATTAATATGTAGACTTTTCTAGAGAAGTGAAAAACATGGAACGTAAAAGTAACGGTGATACCAATTGTTATTGGTTCGATCGGTATAGTCACTAAAGGATTGGTACTGGGACTAGAAAACTTAAAAATAAGAGGACGTTATTAAGATAGACCAGAATATTGAGAAGAAACCTGGAAACTTGAGGTGTCTTGCTGTCACTTAGAAACTTGTGGAAAACCATCAGCTAATATTAGTGTGTAAAACTCTCTAATGAACAAAACGATTTGTACATTTCACTTACTTATTAAGACGGGAGAGACCGGTTCAACACCCCGCAACTATTACCTACTTTAATGACTGTTATTGCCATGATGGCAAACAAGATAGAAAAAAATTCTAATAAGACCATTTTCCCTGGCTACTTCAAAATACATCCGAAGGTCATGGTTACTACTATGATGACTCGTTATTGCCAAACAAAATTATCATCAAGATAATCTGGGTAAACATATGTAATAAAATGACCGTTATGTTACCCGGTGCATGTTGAGCAAGCGCAGCTGTCATCAAAAATATATGAAGTGAAGTTGGAGGGTATTCAATGAGTCCCGTACCAAAAACCTATCTGAAATTAATATAGGCATCCTTTTTTGATGAGGAACAGTCACGCTTTTGGCAAATACAATGGTTAGATGCCAGTCAACAGGAAGAAAACCATCAACGGAAGAACACCAGATAAAAATTTCTCAATATTGTCAGAATTAGCTGTTAACGGAGATTATCACTGTTCCACATAAGTAGCCTTACTACCTGCAACGCGCACACCCAACAAGCTACCAAAAAATGATTAATATTCTACAATTGTATACAAGGCATTTGTATCACAGTTTAACAAATGATTTAAAAGATAAGAAAAGCCGAGATTTAAGAAAATAATAAAACAATTTCAACTACCAAACTCTTTCTAATCACGAAATTCAAAATACTGATGCATTTTTGCTTCTCTGTATTTGAACTAATGGATATAAATAGAAAACATATTTGGGTCAAATATATCAGAAATATAAATGAAAGTGAAGAAGAAGAAAAATCAAAATCAAAATGAGAAGAAATCTAATATGTTTCTCATAAAACTCGTGAAATTTCACTTCTGAATGGAAGAAGCAAAATGGTTAAATAAATAAATCATTTCAAACGACACAAAAACTAAAATCTCTAAGAAATATGAACTGAAAAAGTTTATAAAGTGTTAAAATATCTAAACTGACGAACTCATTAAACTAAACCACTTAGTATTTATGGAAACGAAGATCGTTATTGATAAAGATCATATTCATTCAATCGTTTTTTACTTAAAAAAGAATAAAGTTTTGAGAGCTACAAGATGTTACTTGATTGATAACGACCAATAGAAATTAAATCAAAAAACATATATATGAGGAAGAAACTGCATGATGAAGAATAAATACAAAATATTTTTAAAAATCATGAAAACATAATCGAATAAATAAATGATAACTTGAAAAACCATATTCAAAGATATCTTGGCAGTTGAGCCCTAACAATCAAAGAGCATAGAGTAAAATAAGGATTTTACCAGCAGATAAATAGTGAAACTGAAGTAAAAGAAACAAGTTGGGATTTTATCAGCAAATAACGAAGGAAATTAAACAAAAAGGAGAAATGTTACTGAAAGTAAATATATTTAGAGTTGTGAAAACCAAAAAGAATCCGAGAGAAAGTGGGTGTGTCTAACCCAAAATTTCCAAACAGTAAAAGTTGACCGGAAGGTGTAATACATTTTAACTTTCAAAGAACGCTAAATAAAATATATAATTTAAAAACACCAAGCCACAATGGTGATGATAGCTTGTTCGGTGAGGGGATTTACGGCTGAAAATGAAAGACTCTTACAACAGTTAAATTAATTAGTGAACGTATCAAAATTCCATGAATGGATGATAAAATGGCCCCAAAGAGAGAATAATCGTATGAATTAATATTGCACCGAAAAATTTCGCCGTACAAATTGTTGTATAGAAATCGATTAAAAGTGAAAAGTTTTTTCGTGTAGAAAAGAAGTGTGGTGTCCTCATGAACCAGAGGAACACGTGATTCAGAAATCATTACGAAGAAATAGAAATCAAAACAAAAACACACTTAGAAGTCATATTGACACGAAATAAGTGAATATAACCCCAGAAAAATTTTGTGGCTTGGTAACTAACAGTGGAGAGTTGAAATATAATCAACATTATATCTTAGATTTTGAAACCATTCTTTTCAATGAAGGTGCAAACGGAGATATATATATATATATATATATATATATATATAGAGAGAGAGAGAGAGAGAATTTGAAAACTTGAATATATATATATATATATATATATATATATATATATATATATATATATATTCAAGTTTTCAAATTATTCGACCCACTCAATCTGGACGTTTTACAATTTGTTAATACGTCAAAAGACTTTCAGAAAGTAATTACTAATATTTTATATTTTGTTAAATTATTGTAGAGATGATTAACTTTGGATATTTTAACGTGTCAGAAGTTTAGATTTTTGCCTTTAGTTTCAAAGTTTTCTTTAGTCCAATCAACAGAGCATATATTTTGAAATAATTTCAACAAGAATACACAAGCACTATTCTCAGGGACTTCCGACTTTGATGATTTTATATAATATTTAACAACTTTTCCAAGCTTCTGTGATCATGTATTCCAGCATTATGTCTCATAGATTCAAATCAAGAAATAAGAAAGGGTTTTCAGCGTATGGATGGGAGATAAAAGAGAAGAAATTCTCAGGATCCATCTCGAGTTGTTCACTGTCACATAATACCAGAAAAAAATGTGCATATCACCGTGTTCTTCCTAAAAACAAAGGCACAGTTAGGAATCATGAATAGATATTCTACATTTCGGCAATATTTGTAATCAGTTCAGAAAAAATATAAAATATTTTCACATTGGCTATCTTAATTTTCAAGAAATTTCTAATAAAATTTACACCATTGCTCATGATGACGGCCATAACTATGAAAACCAATGACATTTTTAAAACCGATTTAGATAATTTTTGATTGGGTAAGAAATAAGTCTACATCCTAATTAACATAAGCTTTATTAAAAATGTGTAGGATATTGTCGGCAATATCTATCTATCTATATATATATATATATATATATATATATATATATATATATATATATATATATATATTCACGTAAATTAAGTCCAAAATTGACTTATATGGATTATTCATATACAGAATGAGACATTTCGTATAATTCTAATAGAGTACTTGATGTATGCCTGTTACTATATGATGATATTTAGAAAAACTTCCCCACAGTCCAAATATATTAGCGTAATATAAAAAAAATTAAACTGATATTATGCCATTATAAATTTTTTCCGACAATTCACTCAATCCGAATTGTTTCGTTTGATGGCGTATAATTCAAATGGAGATAAGAAACATTGGTTTTCCGTGGGAGAATCATTAAATAAACATTTGAAGGTTTTTACTTAAAAATGTTCCTACTATAAAAACCAATAGAAGCCAACAAAACAACAACCCAGTGGTTATCCCGTTGTAACAATAGGTGATATATAAAAAAGAAGCTGATAAAATATAGTCTGTGTTATTATGTCTTCAATTTAGATCAATTTTTTTTTATCTCAAAAACTCTTTATTTTATTATAATTCAGAAATCTAAATTTCCATTTGCTTTTCACTTTATCAGGTAAAAGCATAACAATTTAGTCGATTACATTTTTAATTTCATGTATTAAAACTATATGCAGTGTAATATCACTTTTAACGGGATGAAACAAATTCCTGTGATTACAATATTTTTCTTATCAAGAGGTTACATATGTTGTTGCCATTAGCCTTCGAATTAATCAGTTAATAGCATAACAATCTAATATAATATATTTTATAATCTAATATATTTTAAGATTCTATGATGTTTAAATTATTACTGTAAATGAGATGTATGTTATTGTCTTTATATTTTAAATTGTATTAAGTTAACTCCCTTTCGTTGATGATCAATTTAATTTTATGAATTAATATTTACATATTAATTAACATCCTCCAAGTATAAATAATTTCATTAAATCGTTTAATTACCATTTCAAAGTTGTTCAATCTCTTATAAAGAAACTGACACACTTTTACCAGTCAAATATTCAAGTTTATAAATTTATCATTAGATTTATTTATTACTTGTAATAATACTATTATCATTGTAATCTTTACTTTAAACCCACCCGTTGTACATGATAAAAAGGTATTTTCACAACATTCATCCGAATTATACATAGAGGTCAATATAATAAACTTCCTTACAATTAATAATCAGATCGATTTAATTCAAACCATTTTCTATGTCGACATTTGCAATTATAAAGACCATGCATTAACCCGACAAATAAAATGGAAACTTATTTAGAAATCCTTGACGGCAAATAGTTTAAAGGGTTGATGTAATTTATTCCTGGAGGAAAAAAATGCATATTAAAATACAAAACACCAAGACAAGTATTAAATAAAGAAAATGAACTAATATTCAAATATCGAGATAGAAATAGGTTTATATTAATTAGATTGTATCACTCGATTACTAAAACGCAATATTATAGAACATTTCGCTCAGACTGTTACCGTTTTTGCAAAGATGCTTAATTTACAACCAAAAATAACACAGTGACAATAGAAACATTCGTAGAAAAATGGAAAAAGTGTCTCCAAACACTTACGCCAAATAGCTTTGAAATCAAGCTAAACAATCCTCAAAAATATTTTTGAAATAGGACGTACAGATTTCAGCTGTTATATAAACCCATAAATTTAAATATGTCTGACTTAGAAGTCATGATTGATTTGAAACTTTCCGCCCATTATTAAACATATATTTCTCATATGCAGAAGTTACTGTTTTCTTTATCAGATATCATAAGTCAATTGACGGCACAGGAAAACCGGAAAATAATATTCTTTCAAAGAATAGATATGCTTGGTCACAAGTTCATATTTCATTACATCTTTTATAAAAACTCTTTAAAATACAACGAAAAATGTTCTTCACCAATAATTTTCTTGGTCTGATGACCTAAGGTCTAAAATAGTTGAGAAAAATAAAAAAAATAGATGGCATAAAAACATTCTTTCTTGTATTATCATTTTTGTTTATTTTTAAATATATATACATGTACGCCCAGGACCAAAATATAAGACCACACTCAAAAATGAAGAAACTTATTGTTTACAATTCTTAAATTATGAAAATCAGATATATGAAAGATAAGCTTAAGAGACATTAAAATTCAAAATAAGAAGAAATTTCAATTCATTTTTTATAGGTATATTAGCAAGAAAAGAATTTTTCACGAAGTAAAAAAGAAAACTTCGTTAACATAAGAAATATTGAAATCTCTAAGGGATGCGCCTTGCTGTACAAGAACAATTAGAAGGCATTTAAACAACGAAATAATTAAGGATAAGAAAATAATTCATTGTCCAAATGCAAAGGAGAAACGACTGGAATATGTTCGTCAATATCAAACCATGAGTGTTAAAAATTGCTAAATGGTTTATGTCTAGCACAAAATGGGCGCCGTCTATAAGGAAGAGAATGTATTTTTCAGTAAGATAATGCTGCTATTCACAATGCATCAATAACAAAGAAGTACTAGCTTGAAAAAAATTAAGGCTTCTTGACCACCCAGTGAGCTCTCCAGACCTCAATCCTATAGAATATTTGCGTTGATTGATTGTTGCAAAAGTTTATGAAGGGGGTTGACAGTACTCAGCAATTTCCGAACTTAAAAACGCAATCTTAGACGCATGGGAAAAATACCTTCGGTTTAACTTCAGAAACTAGTTGATAGTATGCCTAACCGAATTTTTGAGGTCATCAAAGCTAGGGCTGATCTACAAAATATTGAATAAAAAAATTGCCTTTATATTCAATACTTCTGTTCATTGATCTTGAGGTATAACCGTTACATGCATTGCGGCCAAGATCTACAATGCTCTGCAACAGAACAGCTTAAGAAACCCGAAATTGAGAAGATAATAAGGAAGAACCAAAAAGGCTTTCGGAGCAATCAATCCATGACATCAAAAATTTTGATTATCCGTTGAATTATAGAAGGTGTATATGCAAAAAACCTTGACGCAACAATATAATTTGTCGATTTCTCCAAAAACTTTGAAACCATGCACAGAGGAAAGATACATTAAATATTATTCGACTACGGCCTACCCAAAGAAACCGTCGCAGCCATGATGATGCTATATAAAAATATGAAAGTAAAAGTCTGCTCCCCGGATGGAGACACAAACTACTTCGAACTTGTTAAAGGTGTACTGCGAGGAGACTTATTAACCCCATACCTGTTTATAATCTGCCTAGATTACGTGCTTAGAACGTCAATTGATATAATGAAAGACAACGGTTTAAGCTGGCAAAGGAAAGAAGCAGAAGATACCTCGCACTAACAATTACGGACGCGGATTATGCCGATGATATAGCGCTTCTGGAAATACGCCTGCCCGAGCTGAAACCCCGCTACATAGTCTGATACGAGCAGCTGCTTGCTTAGACTCCCATATCAACGTAAACAAGACAGAATACATGTGCTTTAATCAAAGAAGCGACATCTCCACTCTAAATTGTAATTCTCTGAAACAAGTTGATAAGGTTACCTACCTCGGAAGCAGTGTCTCAACAACCGAAAAGACGTCAACGCGCGACTAGCAAAGGCATGGACTGCTATCGACATGCTATCGGTCATATGGAAGTCAGTCATGACCGATAAAATAAAACGCAGTTTTTTCCAAGCAGCGGTCGTATCGATACAGCTATATGGATGCACCACATGGACGCTAACTAAACGTATGGAGAAAAAGCTTGACGGCAATTACGCAAGATTGATCCGAGCAATATTGAACAAGTCCAGAGGGCCTCCCACAAAACAGCAGCTATATGACCACCTACCACCCATTATGAAAATTATCCAAGTTAGAAGAACCAGACACGTGGAACACTGCTGGAAAAGTAAAAACGGACTCATAAGCGACATACTTCTGTGGATCTCATCACATGGACGAGCAGAGGTTGGACGACCAGCCAGAACCTATGTACCACAAGTCCGTGCTACTACAGGATATAGCCCTGAAGACCTCCCGGGAGCAATGGACGATAGAGACGGTTTGCGAAAGAGGGTCAGGGAGACCCGTGCTGGCAGCGTGACATGATGGTGATGATGATGATAAATTCTAATATACATATAAAAGATGTATTGAAATTTCTCTACATTCTAAATTTAATTGTCTTCATGCCTTATCTTTCATATATCTGATTTTCATAATTTAGAAATGGTAAACAATATCTTTTTCTTCATTCTTGAGGGTGATCTTATATTTTTATCCAGAGTTGTATATATGTATATTTAGAGAGAGAGAGAAAGAGAGAGTGTGAGATTGAAAGAGAGTGAGGTTTATATATGTTGATACAACTGACATTGTATACACACACACACACACACACACACACACACACACACATATGTATATATATATATATATATATATATATATATATATATCGTTTACCACTAAGAAATGTCAGTCTTAAAGGAATAGTATGTTCTCAACAAGCCTCATCTACCTCTTATCTTATTTTCTTGATCTTTTTAACACAAGCTGTGCAGATGAAGTGAGCCTCTTGCCCGCATTTATTTTTTGCTTTTTTGTGTGGAGTTTAATGACTGCCAAATAAGTCAATAAACATTATCGTGTCTTGCATTTTGTAGCGTTTTTGTCGATAGTTTGAGATATGGTGGATTTGAGGCCTTTATACTCACCTGAGTAAAATGCTGTCGAGAATCTTCAAGTTTCCATTATGTCCCAGGTTGGAAGTTTCCTTTGAACTAATGCAAAAGCAAACTACATACTCAGCAGCATTTGACGCAGGTGGTTTGAAAAGTTTGGAGAAATTAAGATGCGAATAATAGAGTTAAGTGGCCTTCCTCACTCTTTTAAAAATTGGCTGGATCTCGTAAATGCTTCCGATGGGAAATCATTAAGAAGCATTGACTTGCTCCTGCTTGCAAAAAAAGTCGGCTATATTAAATCACACACACACACACACACATTCACATAGTCTCTTTTTCTCCCTCTCTATTTCTTCTCTCTCCCTCACGCTTTATTTCTCTATTAAAATCCTATAAACATCTGTTCAGCCTTATTTTATTAATAACAACGGAAGTATTTTGTTGATTTAACATTTTTGTATTTTTCTTCCTTAGATTTAATATGGTTGAGTTATGTTTATGAGGGAACTGTTCATAGTTGATTTTATTTTTGATCGTTTGATATTCGAGTTACATTACCAATTAGCAATATAATGATCAATACGAATAAATGCGAATTTTTGTATTTCTACTTCGGTTCGAACCTCAAAACTTCTCACACCATGTTAAAGATTTAATATGGATGTACAATATGTATTATATGGACTAAAAATGACGTTTATGATAATCATGAGATATCTAATTTACATAATGATCTTAAAAGTCAGATTTAATAGAACTGTCTTGTGATGTGTGCGTGTAATTTTCTTGTTTTATGTTCCAATAAGTAAGCAAAAGTGTGCGTCAAACTTTAATTAGAAATCAATGAAAAAACATCTGAATTGTCTAGATATTCTAACTGGTTTTATCAGTTAAGTTTTGTTCATTTAGCAATGTTTTTATGTAACATCATCGGAACTATTTTTAAGAATTTCGATTAGACAGTAAAAATAAATAACTAAGAAAAAAATATTTTAAAGTTTTATAAACTTCAATGTCTGCTTTTTATAAACAACTAGAAATTAAATTAACTAAAAAAAAAAACAATTTACATTTTTATTTTTTCAGTGCGTACAAAAACCTAAAATGGCTTCAAAATTATCTCGAAACCTATGCACCACTTCGAAAATTATGTATTTTGAAAGTGTTTTTTAACAGCAAAGATATAAAAAAATGAAAAGTGTAAAGGTTATTTTATTTTAAAGGAGTGCAGTTTGCAATTTATGTAAATATTTGTCAAACATTAAGTGTTTCCTATAAAGAAATGAACAAAAAATGGTTCTGTGACGTATATCATGAAAACGAAAGCGTAAACACACTTATATACATTCTAACTTTCATATAAAATTGCACAAATTCTTTCGGGTGGGTTGTACAAGGAAAGTTTGCAATCAAAATCAGCTTCTGCTGATTAAAGATTAGATGAAGATACATACAATAAAGATACATTTTTCGAAAAATAGAAGTTTACATTATAATCTACATTTCTTGAGTTCATGCTTTTAATGATTCGAAGGGGGAAGTTTTTTAAAAATATCTTTAATTTCGGATTATTTTGGTCTTTCAGCGTTTACGTATTTTTTAAATATTATTTTTTAACCTTTAATGTATGTACTTTTGTTCTGATCAATACTGAATGAAGATATATTGAATATAAATTTCATTACCATGAAATAAGTAGAAGTATTTTGAAAGTTTCACGAATACTACGAATAATATATATATATATATATATATATGCATATATATATATATATATATATATATATATATATATAAATGCATATATATATATATATATATATATATATATATATATATGCATATATATATATATATATATATATATATATATATATGCGCGTGTGTGTGCGTGTGCGAATAATATGATATACTGAAATTTTAAATCAATTGACGTGATCTAGTTTTAGCCGTTCACTAAAGTGCAGAAAATTCCTTCGTGTTTATTGGTAACTAAATCTAAAAAAAAAAAAAAAAAAAAAAAAACGTTGTGTAAATTTAACTATGGAGAAAGTTGTGTCGAATTTCCAGTGCAACTTGGTTTTATCAGCTCGTCATTTAATTCAACAAGTGGTGGATCAGAGTTCCATTCCTGAAAATAAGAATTTATGAACAACGATCTAGGACTCTAATCTATCCTTGGGGTTTGCTGTGGACAGACATGTGCGAATTAAGGAAGAGTTAGATTCATTGCGGGACCGATAAAAATGTCGATCCCACAAACTTTATAAAATGAGTAATGTGACACCGACAAGACCCGGTGGACAAAAAGCAAGAGGATAAACTTAAATGCCACCTTTACTTGGTTAAAAATAAAGGAAAATAGTATGTGACTTGGTAGCCCTGAGTCTTTTGCATATATGGACAGGAGTGGTTTGCTCTTGGACTAAAATCACGGAGTTAACAGCTTGAAAGCCGGGTCATATGACCTGACTTGATTAGCGTTGCTGCTCTGTTAGAAAAGTAGGGGCATGGTCTCAGAAGTATAATCTACTCGTGTACTAGTGAGTGTTAGCTGCGTCTGGCTCGCTACTAGTTGCTGGGCGTTGTTGTTCTGCTAGAGAAATTGGCGGTAGTCCAATCGGTGTCGTCTTGTTGTAGACTAAAGGAATTCTCTGTGAGTGTTTGCTGCTTCTGACCAGCTGCTAGTTGCTGGGCGTAATTGCTCTGCATAAAATTGACGGTAGTCCAAGCGATATTGTCTGCCTGTGGACTGTTATTCTTCTTTTTGAGAGTTCACTACGTCTGGCTGGATGCAAACTTTGCTTAGTCTTCGTTTTGTTGATAAGTTTACAAACCTGAAAGGGCAGTAAATGGGATATACAATCAGAAGTAACCCTGAAAAGCAGTAGGGTTTAAGAAAAGATTGTATTGTTAAAAAGAATATTTAAGTGTGGTCCGATGGTAATCACAGTACTTGATTGTGGCTTTAGTTTCGTGACTATCAAATGCGTTTTTTTTTTCACCTCCTTCTGTAAACTTGGTATGTTTAAAAGACCCACAGATAGGAGATGACACAATCTATCCAGTAACTTCTACTGATGGTTGGATTGTAAGTTGGAACAATTTGCCAGGAAAACTAGAAACACCTTCCGTTAATAATTTACAGCTATTTATTGAAACTCAGTGGTGTAACAACTATTTATTGAAACAGAATTGTTTAACAATCATATTATATATATATATATATATATATATATATATATATATATATATATATATATATATATATATATATCATATCTATCCAACCCCTCCGCTCGGGCAGGATATGACGCAAGGTCAATTTTTAAGCGGAGTTTAACAGGTTTGAATTCAGAGTTATTCCTTCTAGACTAGTTGCCTCATCAAGGCTGAAGAACCTAGTATGCCCTACTGTTTACCCATATGGAGGGAGAATAATTGGATTCATACCTTTCCCAAATGTAATAGTGCTATGTGAAATGCAATCAGTCTCATCCAGGATTTGAACTCGTGTCGCTTTGTCCATCCTACGACGATAACCATTAGACCACGAGCACCTCCTTATATATATATATATATATATATATATATATATCTTTAAGAAAAAAAACCAAAGACCGGTTAATTCAGGATTATAAATTTATTTCCATCCTGTATTTTCAGTTTCTGGTGTGAACCAAAAACATGAAGAAAAAAATTTATACAGGACTTCTTCAGATCCAATGGATAATTAACTAAAAACAGAATAAACACGTGGGGTGGAGGGGGACGGGATTAAGGAGTTACCTCCTCGTTTTATTGAATTTCCGTTTTATTTTAATTTTTCAAATTTCTTCTGTCAGTTATAATTACGGTAATTTAACTTTTTTATTTATTTGTTTAGTTTATT
Organism: Sepioteuthis lessoniana; assembly: GCA_963585895.1. Classification (NCBI taxonomy): domain Eukaryota; kingdom Metazoa; phylum Mollusca; class Cephalopoda; order Myopsida; family Loliginidae; genus Sepioteuthis; species Sepioteuthis lessoniana. The sequence continues at coordinate 119,438,137 of OY757915.1, read as the reverse complement.
TTCTTTTCAAGTTAAGTTCGATAATTAACTTTTAAGAGAAATATTAATGCTTATATTAATTTCGATACCATTTAATTAGCTACCTATCTTTTTAGTGTATATGTTGGATACGTTTTTTTCCTGGTTTCACTATTTATTTCTATGTTTTAAATTTTCATAGTTTAAATTTAGTCTTGATATTTACATCTAGATATTAAATTTAGTCTTGATATTTACATCTAGATATTTATTCACTAATCTTATTTAATAACTTATCCGGCCATTTATATAATAAAACATAAATTTTCTCTTCTAAGCATAAATTGCATCTACCGCTAAAACTATTTGGAGTATTTGATTTTATCAAAATAGACCATTCTATCTCAGGGGTTAAACCTTTGTTTTTTAAAAACCAGAAATGTTTTGATAGTGCAGTATGTTTTTTAAGGTTTTCGTGGGAGAAGGTAAATTTATGGTTTAAATACTTCTCTTTCCATTTAGTGGATGCTAGCCAGATGTAAGTTTTCTTATCTGTGATATTCTCTTTAGGGTAAATTATAACTTGATATATTACATTATTTAAATTGCATCGTCCATTCATGGGACAAATTTCTCGGGGTTTACAATTACATTCTCTTTTTATACCATTCTTCTTCTTCTTCTTCTTATTGTTATTATTCTTATTATTATTGTTTTTATTATTTCTATTATTTATTTGATCCAGAAATTCTTTAGTTATATCTTTACACGCGGGATACTGCTGGAGAAGCAAGGACGAGCTAATAAGCGATGTACTCCTGTGGACCCCCACATATGGATGTGCAAAAGTAGGACGACCAGCACGAACTTACATACAGCAACTATGTGAGGACACAGGATGTAACCCTGAAGACCTGCCGGAGGCGATGAATGATAGGGAGAAATGGCGAGAGAGGGTCAGGGATATCCGCGCTGGCGGCGCGACATGATGATGATGATATCTTTATTATGGCTATTAATTATTTGAAAAATATTTTTCGTGCAAGAGTAACTTATTTTTAACGTTTTTTCTGTTAAATATTTTTTGCAGTTTATTTCCGTGTTTGAAATGTTTATCTACTAGTTTCAAAAAATATTTTCCAATATTTATGTTAGTTAGCCTACAGAACGGGGCGTTGAACCATATTATTTCCCTTTTTCTATTTTTACGTCTATTTTCCTTATTTATTTCATTATTATTTTTACCATTAGGCACCACCTTTTCTTTATAGGTAAAATTTTCTTTATACCCGCTACATTTTAGTGCATCAATATACATTTTACTACTTTTTCGGAATATTTCTTCATTTACTGATAGATTTCTTATTCTTAGGTTTACAGGTTTTGGAACTTGTTTAATTATAACTTTGGGTGGTTTGAATTTACGTTAAAATATGAAGGGGACTGATCCGGAATTGTGTCAGTTTTTGTTGTGTTTGAGAGACAGACAATTGAGTTAACTAGCTGGTGAAGACTTTCTTTGTTACTCAATCATTCGAAAAGTGAGACTTTTGCTGTGGAGGCTTTAGTTCTTTGAGAGATTTCATTCCCTTTTTTCCTGTCTTCGGAATGGAAATCGGATATTTTCACCTTCTAACCGAAAGATCATCTATTTTTATAAAGGATTTCCCTTTGAACAAACCCTCTCGATTGGCTAACCAACCACAGGTTATTTCGTATTCTATTTCTTTTTGACAGGTCAGCCAACGAAATGCACTAATTCTGCCGGTTGGAAACGTATCCCCTTCACGTATTAGATTTTAATTGGTCATCTAATCAAATGACCGTACAGGGGATTGTTTAATTAAGTATCCCAGCCCATGCTTTGTTGGGGAGTATCTATTTTAACATTAACTAAAATAAAAAGCAAAGATCGAATTAACTTTTAAACCTTATCGGTGGGAAGGCGTTATTTGGGTTGTCAACATTTAAAATGGTTTATTACACCGACAAAACTCCAAGTCTACTTACTTTTTGCTTTGACAATTTGAACGTTCATTTAGTTCTAGTCCTTTACTGACGTTTTTAATTAACTTTTGAAATTCTTTCAAAGTCAGTACATATGTTTCATATTTAGTTAAAAAGAAAATTACATTTTACTAATCTTAAAAAAAGGCATGACACACTCCATAAGTTTTTAGCAACAGTGAACATCTGATATTGCTATCTAAGGTAGGCCTGAAAAGGATAGTTACCTGGAGGTTGAGCTGCTGACTTTGCTGATTAGCTTGACCTTTGCGTTCAATGCTTGTTGCTAGAAAGAGGCGTCTGGATCGTCTGAAAATCGTACTAATGAAAAGACCTGGTAACCGTTTAGCGTCAGGCTGGTGAACTATCTTCTGCCATTGCCGTCAATGATTTAGTATACGTCAGATTTTCTACTGGAAGCTTCGCTTTAATTTTTGTGTTTTAATCTAAGAAAGTCATTATTGGACCAAGAGAAGTTCGCTAATGTAACTTGCTATATTCAACAGAAAGAAAAAAATTTCGAGACATCACAAAATTAATTTTCTTAAAAATATTTTTTCTGTTTGTAACGGAAAATTTTATTCGGCAACGAAATTGGCGATTGTGAATTTTTTATGCTAAAATTTGCTAACACTTTGAGTCGGAAAATTCCGATTGATGACGATGTGAGTGATTTGATTTTCCATAAAACAACGAATCCCGAAGTGAGTTAATGGGGGCTCAGATAGATAAACAAAAGCAGGGTTTTGCCTTTTTAATGCCAAGGGAAACAGAAATATATTTTTTACAGATTAAGAGAGATAACCATCATATTTTCTTTATCTACTTAAGAAAAACACTTCATGTTTTCCTACTAACGAACCTGTTTAAGAAAGAACTCGTAATACCCAACACAAACTTGAGAGCAACGCGTATTTCTATGTCCTTTTGTCTCGAAAATCATATGACAATCTCTTCGTCTCTTCAACCGTTCTTGCACAGTCTTTGAGTCTACTGTAGTGTAACATTAATTCAATCTGGTGCCGAATCTGGGAATATTCAACCAAAATGAATGTATTAAGAAAAAAACACAAGAAGACCAGTAAAAAACAAGAATACAATTCCCAAAACACGAGTTTCCAGAAAAAGCGAAACAGAAAGGAATAAATCACAGATGAAACGGGAAAAACGCAACAGATGGTGAAAAAGAAAAAAATGAAAAAAAAAAAAAAAAAAGAGATAAGAAGATGAAAGAGACTGTTGAAAGGGTTAAAAAAAGGATGAATATATGATGAAAAAATCTACTTAAAGCAAGCTCACATTTAATAAAAAAAAGGGTGAGAATAGATAAGAAAGAAGTGAAAAGAAGAAAAAGAATAAGTGGAACTCTTTATTAAGAAACAGTTCAAATAATACGACACGAAAATGAACGTGTGACGTATTTTTTGTTTAAACGTTTGTTTCTTGTTGGATACAAGGGGAAACTTGGGGAAAATCTAGCTAGAATTGGCACTAGCAAAGAAAAATACTTAGCTAGTGCCGATTCTGGCTAGATTCTTTGTTAAAGATAATTTTCTTTGGACGTGATATTTCTAATGTGATAATTGATGATACGAAAGTGTTTTTAGCCCCTCCGATTCCGTATTGCGAATCCGCACGTTTTTTATGCTTTGAAATTATTTTTCTTCTGCATTCGCAATTTTTTTGGGGGATGAGGGTCTGATAGACATTTTCTCAAGACAGATGACGTCTAAATAATGTGCGAAGAAAGCTAAAATCGTGTATCTGAGGTGTAAAGAAATCTGGTAGATATATAGTTACGTCAGGACTAAACCTTGCGTTGGAAGCTGAGGTATTACTTTTTTCGCGATGTTAGCGTAGGTTGTGATTTGGGGATATTTAAGCGTAGAGAATGAAATCTTTTTAGCTTAAAATTAAAGGCCACAGATTATTTCTTTTAATAACAGTTGTATCAGATTCCGTAAGAGTACGAAGATGGTGGATACTAATTTCATAAATGACGTGGTTTCACTTCCACTTTCGCTTTCATTGTTTAATGGCACATTAATCTTTGTGTGTTATTTAATCCTTGTAGATGAACAGTAGTAGTTCTATTTAACCCATAATTGGGGGATAAAGGAGGTTTTTAACTTTCAAAAATTTATTTGAATAAAAGCAAATATAATTGAGCGACTGAAGTTGGAACTCGATTTACTAAAATGTTGCTGTTCCCCACGTTATTTACTACATCACATAGATTCTCCTAATTGCTTTTGTAAATATAATAATGATAAGGAGGGAGATAAGATGATGATAGGTGAATTTAATGTGTAAAGATATGTGCAGCCCCCAAAGAAAAGGGCAAAAAAGAAAGTGAATTAGAATCCGGACAATATGAATTTCGTACATTTTTTTTTCTAGCGTAAAGTGTAAATACGTATTTTTTTGTTACATGATGTTTATGGAAAAGATGTGTTTTGGGGCCCCTTTTCGCCATGCGTAATGTTTATTGATTTAAAGTATTGAAAGTTGTCTTTGAAAATGAAGCACCTTTTTGATCTCTGAGAAACCACGATAGTTCGGACCCTTTTATGAATGGAACAAACATAGATACTCTTTCTGACGCTAATAGTTTTTTTTCCCTTTGATGTAAGACTGGAAATTAACTCGCACGGTAAACACCAATGTTTAATTTGTGGTTTTCCGGTAGCAAGTGATTTTCTGTCCTGTAATTGTGAAGCAGAGAACTGACGACTCTATGTTTTTTGATATAATGTATTTTGCATTTTAATAAAACCTATATGATGGAAATATACATGCGGCATACCTCGAGGCTTTGAGTTTGTTTAGTTTTTGGTCGTTGATTAAAGGAAGAAAAAGAACGACATAAAGTACAAGTAATAACAGCATTGATGTAAGTAATAACAGAGATGATAATGCTAATGATAATGATGGTTAGTTTATTGATAGAAATAATTGTAATAGTAGCAGACATAGAGGAAATCATATTTTGAGATATGTATTTGAAAATGATGAAGAGAAGTGATGTAATGCAATGTTTTCCGCACCAGATCTCCCACCAACCAACTGGGTGTGTCGAACATTTTAGTAGGGGTGATCTACAGCTAATGAGTCAAGTTTCAATCTTCAGTCATAAAAAGTATACGAGAAAAAACAACAGGGGACTTCTATGCGTTTCTGGGATTGGCTATGAATAATCACGTGTAAATTAAAAATTGGATTTTTGACAGCACGAAAATAGATGTATATGTTGATCTTTAAATGATAACCACACATTTTGAGTGACCAAGGATTTACATATTGGATATTTCCGTAATCGATTGAGCCAAAATCACATCAGTTCCTCCAGTTTATGGAACCTGTCCAACTTGTAGAATTACTAATACCCAAAATAAACATTAATTTATGCTGCTGTGTTAAACTGCACCTTCACTTTTCACACAACAAATTTCGCGACGTTTTAGGTGTCTTCATTAGTAAAGCATAAGTTCTCAAATTAGACTCCGGTGCTTGTTCATCTGAGCAGCTTTTAAAGTATACGAGGAGTGAAGCCTTGCAAAAAGTATCAGCGCACCAACTACCACTATACTACCAAGCAGAGTGGGTACAGTCTAAGGCTTGAGCATTTTTGGTCACATATTATACCCGCCTCAAACTAGTCTGTATGAAGATATTGCCAAACTCAACTAAGAAGATTTCATACTCTATAAATAAACTTATATGCAAATATTTCTATGTACTTAAATACTTTAGTAATTATGATAGTAAGTTTTTGTCAAATTTGTTTTCGTTGAGATATATTCTAATATAATGATGCGAAGGAGAAAAAAAAACAACAAAAAACAAACGAGAATGCATTTCTAAAATACCAAAATATAGATTCACAAATATACATATATTTATGATTAGAATATATTTTCTTAATTTCTTGAAATGAGAAATCATAACAGAGAATCGAATAGATTTCATCGGAAATACACTGGTATAAAAATATGGAAACTATTTGCTCACCATCCATTTTACTTTCAGTTCTCTTTACTGAAACCGTCATCTAAAAATATCTCCAAGGTTTGAATCATTTCAAAGAGAATTATGACAACAGTTCTAAGAAATGACTTACTTCCGTCTGGAAAAATAATTGTAAAATCTGAAAGAAAACAACCGATGTTTGTTGAAATAAAAATAATTTGACGATGAAGAAATCGATAGAAATAAACTTAATGGTGGGTATAGTCCGCAGGAGAATCGCTAGTATATGGCCGAGAAATTGGGAGGATAATTACATTACGAGCATTCAATAAGAAATTTTTTAAAAAAGTGGAAATTTTGATAAAGATTTTCAAAGAATTGTATTCAAAGAAAATCGTCTTGCTTTTCTCTACTTTTTTTTTTCTCCCGAGCTTCTTTTATGAAAATCGTATTCTTGAAAATAATAAATTGACTTTTTAGACTAAATAAACATATTGAGCGACATAAAAACACATTAAGTTCAACAATGAAAATAAGTAAAAAGAAAATTAATATATCCGTAATGGCTGTAGTGAAACATAGAGACAGGTGGAATTGATATAAAATATAAACGGTAAAAAAAAATCATAATTCAATGTATTTGTAGGAAAGGCGAGAAGCTATATGAATTGAAAAAGATGAGAGTGAAGAAAGAAAAATGTAAATGAGAAAAAACAAACACTCCCACACACAAAAAAAAGCGACAGGTGTTTTATGAAGCAAAGAGCTTATAAAGTGAAAAAAAAAACCTCCCAATATTTTTAGGCAGATATTCTGATTTTACATTTGTAGCCAGGATTAATACAACACAGATTAATTGGAGGGTGTCAGTATTAGTCCTAAAGGGAATATTATAGAGCGACGAATGTTGGAACTTTTCTACATTGATATTGCAATCCATCTCTTTAGCCATTACACCGCAGAGATTCCCCAAAGTATGTGTACATGTGTGTATGAGCCTGTGTGTGCATGTGTATCTGTATGTGTAGTTTTACTTATATCTGTGTTTGTTGATTTGGTTGATTATTTTCGTGGCATGTTGTTAATTGTTGTGTTCCTCGACGACGAATTCATTTATTTAAGCTAGCACCTGTATGGTTTAAATTAACTGATTAGTTGTGAATTCAATATAGATGAATAAAGTGTTCATAATAAACTATTTGTATGCGATTATAGGGTCAAATTATTTAGTGTCATGGCAATCTTTCTGTAACTATTATAACCTCATCCAGAGAAGCCACACTTATAAATCGATAGCTGTGGTTTCCCGATAGAACTACTTGAAATTAGCATTTCATTTATGAAACTCTTTCACCTTGTATCAAGAAAATTGTGCCACAGAATTGCGATAAGCTCATACACTTTGCTTCACATTCACAATGCTGCATACCATGGTTTCCTATACTAGACGCTTGTGTTATTTCTATAGAACTGTTCTTCCCCAGAATCCGATAACTGGTGACAAGATAGAGCAAGATAATCGAATAATTACTAAAGTCATATGTTTGATTGTAATATACTTGAATTTTCTGGTACTATGCTTGAATGGTTTTGATGATATAATTTTCATTTTTAAAAAAGAAAAATAGGAAGAAAAAAAAGATAATTCCTCGGGTTCTGTGATTTTCTGTTTTGACTTAAAATTAAAGTATATCTGAATTTTAATTATCTCAATCACTTTATGAGCCAAACACTTCTGGAAAAATTAAAAGTAGAAACGCTACAGACCTTGAAATAAGGAAAACCTGGAAATTAGACGACATACGTCTTTGATTATACAACGCTACAGAAAAACAAAATATGAACCAAATGAGAAAATAAAGGAAAAGCTACCAACTCCTCTTCTCGAAAAATGTCGACTTCTGAATAACAAAGAAATACTGCGGCATAACTCTTACTGCCATTGTTGCTATGGTTTACGATGCTTTTAAAGGTGTTTTTCAATTCATCCACTTTGAGGTTGAGAAAGTTTTGTTTTTTTTTAAATAAGGAGCGTTTTTGGTGAAATCGATCCATTACGTTACAGATTATGGCTGTTCGTAAAACCTTCGAAGGAGACAACACTGTTGTTTGTAAATTTCCACAAGGCATTTACTACCATTCACAACGAGATGGAGCAAATACTTTTAACACATGTTCCTTCAAAACAACTGTTACTGCCATAATAAAAGCGCAAAGCCAATGGATCACTTATCCAATGGGGACTCAGATTTCTTTGGCATTGTCACTGAAGTCCTATAAGGGGATACATTTCTACTATTTCTATAAGATCTGCTTAAATTCTGTTCAATAGATCTAATAAAAGAGATTTTTTTTCGCTGAAAATGGAAAGTAACAGACAATATCTTGCAGAAAATATCATGAAAAGAGATTATGAAGATGATTTAGTGCTTCTCGCAAATACACCTGCCAAAGACAAATATCAGCGGCATAATCTGGAGCAGGCAGCAAGAGGCATTTGCTTCTTCGTGAACTCAGATAAAACATTGTTTATGTTTTATGAACAAGATAGCGTGGTTTCCCCATTAAGTGGACAACCTTTGAAATTAGAAGACTATTTCACATAGCTAAGGAGCAGTACCTCACCTAGTGAAAGCGATGTCAATTTGTAAAGGCACATATTGGTATTGAAAGGCAAACAAGCTTGTAATTATCTGATGTCTCAGTTAAAAAAAAAGAGAATTTCTTCCAAGATATATCAGTGTTAGTAATATCATATGGCAGAATCACTCTGGACTTTAATGAAGCGATTTGAGAATAAGTTGAATGAGAAAAGCTTCATAAGAATGCTTCATGCTTTTTTGATTAATTCTGGAAGCAGCACCCCACAAAACAGCCAATGTTTGGTCAATTATTATCATTTCACGAACCATCAATGCGAAAAAGACATGTTGGGGACTGCTGGGGAAGTAGAGAATAATTCATTTGTGACTTTCTCCTGTGGGCTCACACTCATCGCACACCACAGTTAGCTGACGAGCCAAAATTTATATACATCAGCCCTGTAAGGGCACTGGATGCCGTCTAGAATACCTACTAAAAGTGATTAACAATAGGGATGGATGGAGAGAGAGACAGACAGACAGAGACAGAGAGACAGAATCAAGGAAATCTATATTATGATTTCATGATGATATATTATAGTTACAAGTATTTTCCTTTCTAACAGGAATATTCATCAAAAAGACTTGTTTGGGACATAAATTGGAATCTGTCGGTTACACTCAACCTGACACCAAACTGAACTCAGTGTAATGGCAATGAAGGGGTGACTACTCACTCACAAGACCTCTAGAATTGGAACCTCACGAATGAATATAGTTTGCTGTTGTATTAAAGACATCATTCATATGTTGTTTTTTTAACCCTACTGCAGTGCTCACAGTTGATGTTATCTGAGCCTGCCTATTGGACATGTATACGCGTGCATGAATGTATGCATGCGTGTGTGTCCGTATGAGTGCGTGAGAGGGTAACTTCAGTGCTCCCTCAAATTTGGCTGCATCTCCAATCTTCCTTATTAATATGCGATATACACTGAATATTACACGCTTTTATTTTCTCCTTAATTTCCACTTCATTAAAGCAAATGGCAATGAAAAATAATATTAAATATTTTTGTATTTATGTTTTCACATTAGAAGATGAAAAATGACAATACAAAACACCAAAAGGAATTCGTATGAAGTCATACTTTACATATCTGTTCCCTTATACGTTCTTATTTTTTATCATTTCGCTCCGTGAGAGAATTTCACACAAGTGTTTCACTTGAGTCTGGATGACAGCAAGTACCGCATTCCTTTAGGATTCATCACAGTATTCAAGCTGATATTAACTGTGGGTTTAGTCAGTATCGTCTTGGTGAGGAGGTGCCATTTCAGTGGCAAGATCCAAATATTTATCACCCATTTCACTTTGTTTCTTTTTCCCTTCCTGGACCGTTGCTACCGCAAACTCCACGAGATGAATTCTTTTTTTCTCTTATTATTATTATTGAGAGTTTTTCACATGAGCAATAGCTAATGGTTTTTCACAGGGGTTTGAGTGACAGTAAGTCTCCCCAAGTCTCCAGGACTCTTCTCAGTATTCTGGTCGGTCTCAACATTGTTGTAGTTTGAACAGTTTCTACCCGTCCCGTTATTTCTAAGTCTCCCACTCCTTGTACCAATACTTTGCTGACAGTACCAAGACCACCAATTACATATGGTATAATCGTCACTATCATGTTCCACAGTTTTTTGAATTCCCTAACAAGATCGAGATACTTTTCCTTCTTTTCGCATTCTTTCAATTTTACTTTGTGGTCCGCTGGGATGGCAATGTCCACTATTGTGTAAAATTCTTTTCAGTTGACTATTATAAGGTCTGGTCGTCTGGCCGAGTTCAAGTGATCCGTTTGTTTGTCAAAATCCCAGACGAGATTGTGTGTCTCATTCTTAGGATAGATTCTGGCTTGTGTATATACCATTTATTCGGATGGTTAATTTCTGTTTCTTGGACAATCCTCAACAGATCATCTTGCCCACTCAGTCGTGTCTAGTCTTGTACTTTTCCGGTACTAATTTGCAGCATTCACTTATTATGGGATTGATGGTTTCGTCTCTATCATCAAATAACCTACATTTGCTCCTTTGCTGCGTCTTATCTATTCTTGCTTTGCTATGGTTGGTCCTTATGGAGTTGTTTTGTACTGCTATTTGAAGAGATTTACTTTCTCCCTTAAAGGTTTCCTTTTCTAAGCCAAGTCCTCGTTTTCTCGTTTGAGATGTCACTTGTTAGTCGCTTAAAACGACCATAGAATGGTTTTTCTTCCCACCTTTGCTTTTTGGTAATTTTCGTTCGGCTGATCATGGTGTTGTTTGTATTTTTCTGGTGGCTGTAATCAGTCTTTCTCCTTGCTTTTCTATGTAGTCTTCAAGTCATTGTATCGATGCATCCATGTTGTCTTCAATGCTGGCAAGTCCTCTTTCTCCCTTTTTCTTGACATATATTAGTTGTCAACGTCATCTCTGGGATGCAAGGCCTTATGCATGGTCATAAGTTTCCTTGTTCTCTGGTCCATTTGTTTAAGTTTTTCTCTCGCGCACTTCAAGAACGGTTACTAGATAGACAGCCCAGGTATTTATCCGTTTGACAAGGTTCCTGCAATAGGGTTTTGTCTCGAGTAACTTTCGCGTTCTCCTGAGATGGTCTTTATTCATTTTTTCTTTCATCTAGCCTTGTTTGATGGTGTTAGCTTCCAAGATCGCCATGTATTTGTAGGTTTCATTTTTTCTGAGCGTTCTGATAATTACTTGATTTGCTCGATCGGCTCCTTCCATCATGTGTCGTTTGCCACTTTTTATTCATAACCTGGTACATTTTCTAAGCCAAATTCCATTCTCATATCTTGACTGTATCTTCACACATTTTGATTTGGAATTTCCAAATCTTTTTCGTTTTTGGCAAAAAGTTTGATGTCGTCCATGTACATTAAGTGGTTGATCTTTCCTTGCAATTTCCTAAGTTGTGTATTTCCTAAGGTTTTGCTTGAGTGGCATTGTGGCTATTACAAATGGTAATGGTGATAGTGCATCTCCTTGGAATATGCCTCTTTTAATCTTTACCTCTGCTAAGCTCCCCCCGCCTACTGCTCTCAATTCCACTCTCCAGATTATCATGGTCTTCTCGATAAACGGTATGACTTGGTCGGGTATTTTATACATATCTAGACACTGCAGTATCCAGCGTTGAGTGACCATATCGTAATTCTTTTTGTAGTCAATCCAGTACATAGCTAGATTTTTCCGACTCGTTTGAGGATGTGTTGATCTATATATAGTTGTTCCTCTGTGTATCTGATTCTCTTGCAGAATCCTTTCTGTTCGTCGGGGTCGATTACGTGGTTTATCATATGAGTTGTAGATCTCCCTAATTTATGCCATTAGTATTTTCCACATCATCGGTAGGCACGTTATGGGTCTATATTCATTTGGGGAGGTTCTTTTGAGGGGGGACTTTTTGGATTAAAGTGGTCTTCCCCTTGGTCATCTACTCGGGTATTTCAGTTTTCAGTATGCATTTATTTATTTCGGTAGCAAGTGTGTCGTGTATGGAGGTGAATGTTTTAAAACAAAATCCGTGTATGCCATATAGGCCAGGGGTTTTCCTGTTTGACGTTTTTAAGTGATGCCTTGAACGCGTCGAGGTGTATTTTCACCCGTGGACATTCTTCGAGCATTCGGATCCCAATTTCCATGCTGTTTATCCATTCGGCTTTTTTTGTTATGATCTTTCCGTTCCCTTATTTTCCTCCAGAGTTTTTTTGATTCTGTCGCATCTGTTTGTTGGTAAGTCTTCGCCCATTCCCCCCCTTATTGTTGCTCGATTTTTTCCCTTGTTTTCTTACGTCTTGTTTTATCTGTATTACTTGGTCTTATCTAGGTATATTTTTAGTCTTCTCTCTATCGCTCGTATTTTTGGTTGGTCTACTCCAGTTTTATTTTTCCTTCTGGTTGCCCTGCTATTCAGTTTCGTCCGAATTTTTCTTGATGTTCTGTTTTAGTCTTTTTGCTTGTTTTCGTAGTCTTTTTTATCTGTGATTCTAGTCTGAGTTCCCACCCGAGTTTTCACTTTCTGTCCGTGGACTTCAAGGGGACCTCGATTTTTTCCACGTGCAATTTTCGATCCTGCGTTTATTAAATCGTTTAACTCGGTGATGTCCTTGTCGGGATATTTGTCAATAAGTCATTCTCATTCTCAGTTTCAAACTTTACTGTCCTTCAGTCTTGGTTCCTGAGAGTTGCCAACGGGGTTTTCGTTTCAAACATGATTCTTTTCATGGTATCTCCATTGTTGTTTTTTTTTTCTTTTTGGGTCGGTGTTTGCGTTTGTGTGTTTGCGATGTATGTGTCATTGTCATGTTGTCACCCAGCAGTTCACTCGATCACTTGACGTTTGAACTTCCCAGGTGGGAGATCAAATCTCAGCTGAACCAGTCATCTGCTCACGTTGTGAATTTTAGATCCAGTGTTTATGCCGAATGTCGAAATAACCGGAGCGGCTGATCATTCGATTGATAAATAAAAGGTTGATGTCCAGAGAACGAAAAAATATTCTCAATACGTTACATAATTCTTATCTTCATCATGTTGGAACAACAATGATGTGAAAGGATGTGGTTATCTCCGAGTCTGGTGCAAGGCTCTTGTTAGAGGAGCTCCTTTCTGCTTCGAGTCAATTCTGCAATGGTGTCTCGCCACTCTACTGCTTTTCGGCAAAAACCCAGTTTATATAATTATTTCTTCTATTTCCAAGTTGGCGTATTTCATCATCAGCATTTAATTAATCTTCAACAAATTAATTTCATTCACTGTTGCTCTTTGCTACCCCAACAGCGAATCTCTGTGTCCGCTCCGACTGCTACAATAGTGTGCAGCCTCCCTGTTTCTCATCACTCTATCGTTCTCTCTGCAGAGGGTGGCTCGTGTTTCATACGTCATAAGATTACTTACTTCTAAAATTAAATTAAAAGGCCATCGGCTTGCATTAGGCTGACCCCGTCCGTAATTTTAGTTCCTATTTATCGTTGTTTTTAAAAGTGGTCTCTCCGATTTCAGCTAACCTTTCTCTCCTTCTTTTTCTGGTTAGAAAAATCAATTTCATACGTTTTTGTATTTTTCCTGCTAGCCAAAACTTGAACAATATTTCTCGCGTCCTTCTCAGTGTGACAATATATTGCATCACCTTTACAAAAACAATGTACTGATTTTATTCTTCTGAAATACGCACAGCTCATTGTTCCTTGCTTTATAAAAAGAAAACAACATCAATTTTTTTTTTAGAATAAACACCCCGTTTTCTGATTTTCCATTCATTTCGAATAATGAAAACATTCCTTCTTAATTTGTAAGCCTACTGTCCCAATATTCAAAAAAATCCACGCTGAATATCTTTTCTAGTAGCCCCAATTTACTCTGTTAGAATATAGTGTTTGGTTTGGAGTTTCTGGCTTTCCTGTATTTAGTGTCTCGGTTCCTGTATAAGAGTTTGTTGGTGTGTTTGCCTATATATTTGTTGGTAGATTCCTACTATATCATGATTAGAAAACCAACCATTTTTTTTACTCTCCTAACCTGGTCAAGGAGTCTTTAGTAGGTGGCCTTAAATGTAACGAAATCTGTCCGGATTTCTATCATTCTTTTTCTATACCCTCTTTTTGCAGGGTCGCTCCTAAAATAACAGTATAATGCTAGTTTGTTATCTTTCCTAGTCCATTTTCTATGCTGTGGTCTCTGTTGTAAGTAGTCGGTTTCTTCATCACTTGTGTACCAAAAAGAAGAATCATTTTTGTACCAGGAAGAAGCACAGCCAACATTCGCTGGATGCTGTTGGGTCGCACGTGTTGGCAATCAAGGGAATACCTGCCGATCACGACACTCAAACACGTTGTATGGGCATGTTGATTTAGGTTTCGATTTGTCATTTTTCAAAGGTAATATATTCTGGCTATAGTAGACCCAGGGGTTGTTTATTATATGCGCGCCTGACGGAGATGTGGCTGAGAAGAGTTACGGTAATTGTTTATGAAAAGCGTGTCACATACACACACACACACAATAGTAAAAGTTCACAAACCTGCTATTTTATACTTTACTTCTCACAATAAGGTATTGCAATATAACCTTTTTGTTTACTATTTATTGCCGTGATTTGAGACTTCGTTTTCACCAAGATTGGTCCTTTCACAGTAAAGATTAGGTTCCCTCTATATCTTCCCGGTTTCATTGAGGACAGTCAATGTTCTTAATTGGCGCTATCAGACTATGACAAATACATTACATTTTCACCAATCGAGATAAAGGCGCTCGTAAATGATATAGAATATATAGCGGAAAATTCAAACAAATCTAATTCGGGCTTTCGAAATAGTTTAGCTGAAAAGGTTCTGGAAAGAATGTCCTCATTCAAATCACAAAAAGATTTCACGAGCAAGACAATCTATTATGCTTTTCAAATTAAAGATTATTCTTAAGAAATGGATGTTTTCCTTTTCGAATAGCACCCACCGAATATTCGTTTCTTTTTTCTGCTGGCTAGGTCTTCGAGTCTACGCTGTTCCTACTTTATTTTTATAAGAAGAAGTCAACTGACATTCAAGAATATTCGATTCTAAAGTCATCCCCCAATTTAATCACTGTTTACTGACCATCTCAGATACATTACTTCTTCACTTATCCAGAAAAGGGCACTCGTAAAAGATATTGAATTTATCGCGGAAAATTTAAACAAAACTAATTCGTGCTTTCGAATCAGTTTAACTGAAAAAAATTCTACACCAAGCAATTTTTTCAAACGTGCGTCAATTAGTGGTCTTTCAGTGGAGCCCGAGTTTTCTAGACAATTTTAACAGTGCTATCGCCCTGATAGTCTCTACGCTTCCTCTTATTTCCAATTCCTCCTGTCATTTTTCAAAGCCAATTACAAAAACATTCTATAAAATTGGTATCATCATTATCATCATCCTCATGTTCCACATTTTTTTTAGTTCACTGATAAGGTGCAAGTCTTATAAATCTTTTTTGCTTTTTTTTATTGCATTTCATTCCATGGTTCAGGGGAAAAGTAGAATCTACGAGATGATAATTCTTTCATCTTTTTTAATTAACAAGAAGCCAATACACATCTTGTCGGTATTAGGTGATCTGTTTTATGAATCAAAATTCCCGAGATTTGTTCGTTTCTTATTCTTTGGGATTGATTTTGGCTTGTGCATATTCCATTTAGTACTATGATCAAATCTTCATCTTTTACACAATTCCCAGTCGATGATTTCTAACCAGTGATGCGTAGTCTTGTATTCTATTTGTGCAAGTTTGGAGCATTTGCTTTTAAACTGTTTCATCTTAGTCTCCATACAAACTAGAATTGCTGCTCCATGCTATTAAAATACATTCAGTTTCTTGAGGTTTCCGTTTCTCAGATTTGTCCTGGTATTCTCATGTGCAATCTATCCAGTTTGTTGTTTGACGTGTACGGGCCATTGTTTGTGTTCCATTTCTGTTTTCTAGTTTTGTGTTTCTGCTTGACCTTACGTTGCCATTGCTGTTATTAGTCGTGGTGATAAGCCTTTGCTCGTTATAATGTATTCCTCGAGTCCTTTCATTGATAAATATTCACAGTTCTAAATGCTGGCGAATTGTTTTCCCCCTTTTATTGACACATACAATCTATGTCGTTTTTCAATTGTAAAACTTTGTGCATAGTAATTAATTTGAGTCCATTGGTCAATTTATTTGATTTCCTCTATTGTTCATTTTAAGAATGATCCGAAGTATCTTACAAGTGGAACTGTTCTAGTATATATTCTTTTAATGAAATGTCTACTGCAGAAAGTTTTCTTGTTCGTCAACTGAACTCTCTCCTATTTCTTTATTTGATGGAGTCTGCTTCGAATATTCTCAAGAGAAATTTTCCTCCTCTGCATTCTTTCTTTATTGCAGTTGTATTCCTTTAGTTGTTTCACTTTTTCTCACTTTTTATTATCTGCGCTGCACATTTTTCAGTGCTAAATTTTTTTCGTATATCCTGATGTAGATTGTTGTTATTTGTATTAGGGTCTCTAGTGTATTTCAATTATTGACAAGGGTTTTGATATCATCCAGGTTCATGATATGGTTAATCCTTTCTCGTGAATTAATATATTTGCAGCTTTTATAAGTTTCCTGAGTTTATAATTGAGAGGCATCAAGAAGATTCCTCATTTTATTTTTACCTCTGTTTATGTTTCTCATCTTGTTGCTAATTTTACTTTTCAATTTTCCACGGCTTTCGTGATGAAATTTATAAATTCGTCGGGATATTTTGTTTAGTTTCAGCCATTCAGTTTTTCAAGTTGTTGGACCATGTAATAGGCTCTGTTTTATCTACCTATGCCATATCAATATGTTTTGTCTTGTTTTTACTTCCCCGAGGATGTGCTGTTCTACAAAAGTGTAGATCATCTGTTCCTCTTCTTCCCTTGCCATATGACTTTTATTCCGCGGGAAACCATTCATGTTATACAAGCGATCAATATATTTCTTCTTTTATTTGTGTGCTGAGTATTTTTCGCATCATTGTCTATAATTCCTTTTTAGTGTTCTTTCTGGATCAGTGCGGTTTTCCTCTTCGTCCTCTATTCGGATATACTTACTTCTTCTGGGCATTTATTCAGTTGCTGACATAATCTATTGTGGGTAAAGGGGATTTTTTAAATGAAAATACACGTATGCCAAAAGAACCATGTGTTTTCTAATTTATTATTTTCTTGAGTGTCACCCTTATTGAGTCCAGTTCTACATTCACCTCGGAACCTTGTTATTCCTGCAATTCTTTTTTCATGCTATTTATTATCTATTTGGTCTTCGTCTTCAATAATTTCTGTTACCATATCATAGTGTAACAATTTTGTTTTCTTTAAATTCTGTTATTGATTTATTAATTTTACCCCGACAAGTTAGTTGAATTTTCTTTTGTTATTTTAGAATGTTCTATTTTTCTTGTATTGCTTGACACTTTCCTGGTATCTTTGGGTTTCCCTTTTTTGCCAAATATTTTGATCGTATTTTAATATTTGACCTGTTTGTTTTGCTGTTTTTGTTTACTTTTTATGTCATTACACCGTTTTGCATATTGTTTTTATAAGTATTATTAAGTATTAAATTTTCTTGGTGTGTCTTTCTAGCATCATTTCCTTGCCAAGTTTTGTATTTCTGTTCAGATTTCTTAGGGTCTGAATTCCTGAGACGAAGTTTGATAATTCTTATTATTCAGGGTTTTCGAACTATTGTCTTCATTCACAACGTTTTTCTTAAAGAATCCAATTTCTTCGTGGTAAACCAGATATATCACTGATTAATTTTGTTCCTGAATGAATCAACTCGTTTGATTCTGTAATGTTTTCTGTTTGGATATGTTTAAATAATTTATTTATCTTTTTTTTCACCTTGACTTTTTTTTGGTCTTGATTCCATCGAGATGGTCATATAACCTCTTTCTGCCATTACTTATTTTTCCATATATGTCTAGAACTTCACTTTTAGAAAACCAGCTTTCTTTTTATATTCAACCCCGCTTGGTCAACAACTCATTGGATTGTATAAAATTTAGCGGATTCAAACCAGATTTCTATCATCCTTTTCGAATGCCTTCTTTTTGAAGGATTGCTTTTAATAAAACCTTTCATTACATTTGTGTTGTATTTTCTTGTAGATGTTTTCTTTTGATCTCTTCTAGATTCATAATTAATCATTTATTTGTGTACAAGAAAAAATAGCAAACATTCGAAAGTTGTCAGTTGGGTCCTCTATATTGGTTATTAATGGAGCACCTGTCAATCTGTTATCTCTAAGTCCTACTTTCATTTGGATTTGGATTTGGATATGACGTTTCTCATGGCTTTTGTATACTGTCGTTATACCAGATGTGTGCATTGATTATATGTGCTCCTGTCACAGATGTGAATTGGAATTCTTTCGAGAAAGAAGAATTTTCAGTGGGTCACAAAAAGAGTAATAATAAAAGTTGATGTATACTTATGCCTTTAAAATTTCAAGTTTATTAGCAAAAGTTCAACTATCTTTTGTTATTGCAAAATAGGTTTGGATGGTTTCATCTAATGTCTTTATATCGGCTGCTACTCTTTCCTTATTATATTCAATTTCCACACCACTCGTGTTTCCATTTAAATTCGACCACAAATAATTTAAAACAACTCATAATTTAGATTAGCGTGTTTCGAGTTTCTTAATAGAATATTTTATTTATTCATATTACGAGTAAAGCTAATTACTTTTTCATAGAAGATTGACGACGAGGCGTTCAAGCGCTGGGGGTGTTTTCACTTTATTTCCTTTTGTTACCTTTTTTCTGTTCTAAACGATAACTCTTCGAATATTAAAAGACTGATTTTAGTTCGATCATTTATCAAATAAATACATTCCTGTGCATTAACCATTACACAGCGGTGTAATGAGTATAGTAATAGATTGCGGGATTGTAATATGCGTGTTCGAACATCAGTGGCGCAATTACGTTCACTTTCACCCTCGTAACCATGGGAAAGGTATGAATCCTCTTATTTCCCCAAGCTTGGGGTTAAATAGTACCGTTACCGTTCATCTACAGTTTTTTTTTTGCATTAAATGACCCTAGAAAGTTGATATGCCATTAAAACAAAGAAACTGAAAATTGCACCAACTCGTCTAGATGAGAGAATAATTATCTTGGAAAAGTATGAACCTCTTTACCCCTCCAACAATTGGTTAAATAGAACCACTAATGTTCTTCTACAAGGGTGACTTGGGCATTAAATGAATCACGAAGATTGATATGCCATTAAAATCAATAAAAATATATACAGAAACAATTGCAAATATATTTCTATGTATCAACAAAGTAAAACAGAAAACTGTTCCTTGTTCTTTCGTCATTTCAAAAATATTGTTAAGATTTACACACCCGTCGCTTTCCGATTTGGATTTGACTGCAAACGCTTCAAATGAATTTGTGACCGCCTTAACGATGCTCTGAACAACATGAAAACAATGGTTCACTCATCTGATGTCGATACAAACATCTTCGGCAGTGTCGCTTGAGTTTTACAAAGAGATACATTTGCACCTTACATGTTCATAATCTGCTAATATAAGGTACTTCGAACGTCCATAATACAAGAAAACGGTTTCATACTAAAAGAAATGATAGATGCAGACTGCGTAAATGAACTAACGCTTCTAACAAATACACCTGCCAAAACCGAATAGATACTGCCGAGGCAGGAGCAATCAGCAGGAGGAATTGGCTTGTGTATGAACGGATATAAAACAGAGTATAAAACAGAGTTCATGAAATTTTAACAAGAAGCAGCCATCTCCACTCAAAGTGGTAGTCCTCTGAAATTAGAGGACCAATTCACATACATCGGCACCAACATGTCATCTACTTAAAATGATATCACCCTACGCCTAGAGAAATCATGGACTGCTATGGATAGGTTATTGATCATATGAAAATCTGGTCTCTACAATGAAAGAAAACATTTCTTCCAACGCTTTTGCTGTGTCAGTACAACTGTACGGATATACCACATGGATGTTAGCAAAACACATAAAGAAAAGGCTAGATGTGTACTACTCATGAATGCTAAGAGTCATTTTTCATCGAAGCAGAAATCCACAAAACAGCAGCTGTGAGGCTACTGACATCCCATCTCGCAAACTACCCTAGATATGATGAACAAGACTGGCGATGTATTACAGGAGAAGAAGGGACGAACGTTCTTTTATAGAGTCTTACACCTGGATACGCTAGTGCATTTGCCGGGCAAGAAATATACATATACATCAGCTTTGTTCTACAAGGAGTAAAGTTGGATATGAACAGGTGGCAAAAGATTCAGGTACCTCAATGCTGTTAACACGACTTTATTATTATTATTATTATTAGCAAAATTATAATCCGTTGAAGATTTGTTAAAAAGGGTTTCTCTGACTTTGTATGTGTTTGTTGGGGACTTGTTTTACGGCGTGTCTAAAGTCATTATATTCAAGTTAAGGATGAATCAAACTTTAACGATTTTGAATTAATGAACCGAGTTACACCACTGATAAAAAGTAAATAAAGTTAGCGACCTTAGTCAAGAAAGACCCGAAGGCTCCCTTTTCAGTGGCAACTACTCCATTCCTTGGATTGCTCCACTTTACCCTTGATACTTATCTTATAATGCTGAGTGTTAAGCAAGGCAGCTTCAAGTAACATTTTTTGAGTCTTTGGCATGACTCGACCTGGGATTTAAACCAGGCATCCCAGACCATAGCGTACCTAAACGTTTTGGAATTGTCAGTAAATTGTTAGAAATACATATGTATTTTTGCAGAGAAAATCACATTATTCTATTGTTTTTCATTCTCCTCTCGGCTTATATATATATATATATATATATATATATATATATATATAAATATTTTGTAATTTGCTTGAAGTATTACCGTAATTATTTTTGTTTTATTGTACTGTATTAATTTAGAGGACTATTGCAATGCGAAATTATTCGAGGTTAATTAATTTCAAAGTAAAAAGCTTCACCGTCAGAAACTATTTTAAATGAACACGATGTTGGATACTCGAATTTTTTGGACGTTGTAAACATGATGTCACGTGGGATTTAAGAACACCATATTGGATGTGGTAACCGTTGCGCCACGTGGAGTGTTTAAACGGCATGCGAATATGACGCTGAATTCCTTAGCTTTAATTGAGGGTAGATAAATAAGTTTCTTGTTTCTCTTGAGTGATAAAGTGTGTCGTTGTGTACTGGAGAAATTTTTTGATATTCTTTAATGTTTACAACGTCCCCAATATATATATATATATATATATATATACTTTTCCCTCTCCCATACCACCTGTCACACCAAGTTTAATGATTTATCTGCCTCGCTATTTATCCATAAGCAGAAAGAGAATACTTGAATTCTCATCTTTCTCAGAGCAATTAATACTATATAAAAAGCATTGAGGATAGTCGAGGATTTGAAATCTGTTCGCCAATTCCATTTCTTATGTCTCTAACCGTTATATCACAAGCGCCTCCTTGTATATAAGTATGTATGTGTTCTAATTGAAATCTTTCAAAATAACGGCTAATTGACTTTCAGAGGGACATAAATGAGATTAGACATAGAATAATATTCCACGTCATACGGGCCGTTTTAACATTGTCATTTATTTTTCAGTGAATTCAGAGCGTTATCATTGCAACTTCCCGTCTGTTACATGAAATAGAAACACATGTAGAGATCGCAGCACAAGCTGTTATACCCAATATGTGGCCTCCAAGCTCAGCAGATTTGAAACCGACGAAATACCATGTAAGAAATCAATATCCATAGGGAGAACAGCCTGCGGCAACACAATACCAAATGTTCACTGAAGAATGTTATCGTAGCCGTAATCGCCTAAATGAACGATCATCACCAGATCAAGGTGTGTAGTTGCCAATCCTTTTGTTTTATTTAATTTCAAGTTTTTATTCAAAAATCTTTCCTGAATTACTTGGTATAGCTTATATATATGCACACACACACACACACACACACACATATATATATATATATATATATATATATATATATAGAGAGAGAGATAGTCAACTATAGAAAGCAGCGTGAAACAGAAGTAGAAATCCGTGTAGCCATAGTCAACAAAGGAGCAGATGGTTCTTGAAAGAATTTCGAAAATATTTCAGCTACTTTAGCTGGTCTTAAATTTCATCAGATAATAATTAAACTTATTGGTAAAGTGTACAACTTCCGGACGGAAGTATTTAAATTTTAATCCACTAAAATCTAGAATCAAACTTGATATATGAATGAAAGTAAATATGAACTCATATAAATAGATTATGCTTAGTTTAATAAATTTCTAGAGGAAAGTGTAAATAGAATTTTTTTCCATACGTTTGTACAATGAAAATAATATTTGATAACATTTGAAATAAAATTATTACGTTGCAGTTATTTAAATAGAAGAGTTATAATCAATGATAGAATAGCTGGAACGTGAGCGCTTCCCAGCACTCACGGCAATTGTGGAGACTGAATGATAAATTTCAAAAAATAAAACCTGACAAAAGGAGAAACAAACAAATGCAAAAGGAATAACAGTCTCTCAACAGGCCCCGAAGCGCCAAAAAGAAACTCACAAGAAAAAACTCTGACCTCGAGTATAAAGGGAGTTGTTTTATTGCTCGGGGGGGTTTCCTCTCTACAAAACTTAATTGGGAACTTCCATAGTAATAAATTTGAATCTTGATAGTTTCACTTGTCTCTTTGTTTATTCCATTGCAGCCGATGTGACCAGTAAGAGGAATCAACACGTATTGAAGTTTGGAAGAGGAAATGAGCAACCACCAACCATTAACACACTTTAAGCCCTAACTCCATATATGCATCGCTATTTTTTCTAATGCAACTAACTAAATCAGACAGTAAAGAAAAAATCAGTTATTTATCTTCGTTAATTGATTTCTTTGAATATTCATAAACAGGATTTTTTCTTTTATTCATTACGATCGAATCATATAATTGGATAAATATAATACCATACAAATATTTATTAAAGTCAAATTAAGATCAATATATAGGTTTGGTTTGGTTGGTTGGATTTTATGGCATATCAACCGTTGTAGGTTATTTAACGCTAAATCCATTTTTATACAAATAATAATTTCTATTTCAAACAATTCAGTTTAGCATAAGTACATTGTTTAAGTGTCAAAAACATTTCTCTTTCAAGCTATTCAGTTTATTCAAGCAATACTAATTCAGCTAATTCACTTTAGTATTTAGTACAGATTTTTTTACACACAGTTAAATATCAAAACAGTTCTATGTTAAACAATTCACTTTAGTGTAAATACAGTTTCAATGTCAAAAAACAGTTCCATTTCAATGAATTCAGTTTAGCATAAGCACGCATTTTAAATCTAAGTAAGTTTTAATAGTCAAAAAAATTTTATTTCAAGCTATTCAGTTTAGTCAAACAGTTCAATTTAGCATAATCGTGTCGTTAGTTGTATCTAACCCATAGATAGGACGCTATCAGGTGCTACCGCGCCAGGCCCGAGTGGACGTGGGAGCAATGACAATGAAGGGATGTTCCGCATTCCCCAAAGTCCCTGCATCACTGGAACCTCGCCATCAGATTGTTTAGTGTCATAGCCAGGACACTCATTGGGTGGGGTCTTTCTCCTCTGCTGAAGTGCAGTCGGTGTATTCTACAGTCCCAGCCGACTTGGCAATCAATATATAAATTAACCTGCAATTCACACTGCAAACAACCATTTGGTTGTATATATGAATACAATTTCATATGATTATCATATAGATAATGCCTGCAGTATCTAGAATATTAAAAAAAATTTCTTAGTCAATCAGATTTAAATAAAATCATGGAAAATATGACGTAGCAATGTCGGCGGTGAGGCGATTTCTGTTACAGACGGACACTGAATCTTTGCTATTAGACGAGAATTCATTCTGCAACTTAAATTATTTTGGCACAAAGATAAAAATTATACTAAATTACCCAACTACTATATTTAAGCCCTCAGTATATAAATGTACTCGTACATTTGATTGTGTATGCTTGAGGGGCCGAGATGGATAGACATATAATCTTTCTTTTGTAAAGTCAATCTAAATATCAGCTTCATTGAGAATTCTCCATAAATAAAAACATAAATAGCTTGCAGTAAAAAGACACAAATAATTTTTCTGAAAACAATCATATTTACGATAATCACTCTTTGTGGATGTTACACACACACACACACACACACACACACACACATATATATATATATATATATATATATATATATATATATATATATATATATATATAATTCAAACTAACTCGCTAATATTAATTCTGGCAACAGAAAAAAAAACTGATTTACTTCTGCACATCCCACTGAATATGTCGTAGTTAATTGGTGGATACTTGGTGCGTTATTTTTAATTAAAAAAAGTTCATACATTGAATTAAAATGCATGTCAACTCGAATCATTCTGGATTGGCTGGTGAGAAACTGATGAAATTTTGTCAGCAGTTTGAAATTTTGTTCAACACCAGAACTGATGCTTTTTCAAAAGCAATCAATTTTATGCATGCCGGTCTTTAAGAATGTGAATCCATTCGGCTGGAACTGTAGAATACTCTGATTGCAACTCTGCAGAGAGGTAACCACTTAAAGAGTTTCCTGATATGACGCTAAAGCATCTGATGGTGAGGTTTATGTTCTGAAGTTCCGGGAAACGTGGCATATCTTCTCATTGTCACAACTTCCAGCCTCACCCCGACCTAGAACGGTAGTGCCTGTAATGGTTAAATCTATGAGTCCAGTACAAATATGTAACAATTTTTATTTTTGTTACATAGTAAGGCTTCAAATTATTTAACAGTAGCAAATAGAACTATTGCGGTTTGTTAGCAATAATTGAAGCTCTGTGCAAACAAATGTCCCCTGGCTTATTATGTCAAATGTGACCTGCAGTTGTTGTACCTTCTAGCATCCCATGTGTTGCTTAATCAAATATATGAAATCATTTTCTAAACTTGAATCCCTCTAGATATGTAAAGCCAAATAGAATTACTAGTGCTAAATAGATGTACACGAGACCATTTAACTGTGTGCAAATAAAACTATTTGTGTTTGATAGCAAAACTTGAATCCGTTTAACTCTGTAGAAACAAGTGAGTTCTGGCTAAACAGGATTTGGCAATAAATAACCTTCAAAAGTTGATATAAACACAACACACCAACTAATCAGCCAACCGATGAATGATTTTTAGAAAAATAGGTTTATATACCTTAAATACAGAAGATTTTATTTTCTTTCTTGCAGAAAGAAAAAAAAAACCTCTATAGGATAATTTTTAAATAGACTAAAGAATTTTATATGTACTTATTTTAGATACTTCAAATTAATTAAAGAGCTAAGCTGATTGATTGGTTGGTATTTAATGACATATCAACTCTTTTGGGTTATTAAATGCCGAGACCTGTTTTATACATGTACATATTCTTGATTTAGTTGTGTTTTATTGTATATAAACTCTTATGGGTTTTTTAATGCCAAATCCTGTTCATATATTTATTATATATGATTTGCAAGAGAAGAGTAGGAATTTTTAGATGAGTCTAAAGAGCTTATTTGTTTGCACACAGTTAAATAGTTTCAAGTATTACAATTTAATATTAGTAACTCCATTGATTGAATATTTCTATTTAACAAGAACAGTGGGACAAAATTAAGTGTAATCAAATATTTGAGAAAATATTCCAAAAATCACTTGTAACGGGAGAGTCTTCGTGACACAATAGCTTGAATAGTTTAACTGCAACTTCGAAGTAAATAAGTTCGAAGTCCTGTCACATTGCTACTTTTACTTTTGGACTAATGCCCTTGGAAAAGGCATGAATTTATTATCCCTATAGCTATGGGTTATATAGTTCCTCTGCTCGTCTTCTACAGGGATGGATTTGACATTAAGTAATCCACCAAGCTTGATATACCATTAAACAAAAACACCAAACTAAAATAACATGAACAGTTTCGACAGAAGTAGATTGTTTTAAATAACATATAATAATCCAGGTTAGATTTGATTGCTTGGGTATTATGGCATACCAACCCTTG
This sequence comes from Sepioteuthis lessoniana, assembly GCA_963585895.1. NCBI lineage: Eukaryota > Metazoa > Mollusca > Cephalopoda > Myopsida > Loliginidae > Sepioteuthis > Sepioteuthis lessoniana. The sequence goes on along the minus strand of OY757915.1, from coordinate 119,411,936 downwards.
TTGTTTAGTTAATGCCAAATCCTGTTTATGCACATATTCATTTATATATGATTCGTAAACGATTAGTTTGTTCATAACATCTTTAAATGAGCTACACACAGTTAAATGGATTCAAGAACTAAAAATTTTAACATCATTCATTTGTTTTCACACAGTCCTATTTGACCTTTAGGTAGGACTCTCACTAGTAGTACCGCTCGAGAGTAATGACATTAAAGGGGTACTCCACACTCCTCAGAGTCACAGGATTAGAACCTCACCGTCAGAGACAGCTTACTTTTATATCCATGACACTCTTTGGAGCGGATCTTGCCTATCTTCAGATATGGAGTTGGCGAGTTCTAAATTCCCAAGAATAATAATAATAATCAGTATATGATTGAATAGTTCTATTTGAACCATAGATGAATCCCTAAGAAGATCAGGGTGGATTAATTCCTATAAAATGGTATTCAACATTTCTAAAACAGTAAATGAGTAATGATTAGCAAGCTAGACTAGCAAACCTTCACGAGGGAGTTTGACCCTTTTTGAGTGCTCCATTCATATGGCCTTGTACCACATCTAATCAAAAAGCTTAGTAAATTACTACTATTTCCGTCAGTTAACCTTTTTGTCTTATTCGTTTGTTGATTTTGATACTAACATTCATTTTGCATTTAGCAAATAGTTTTCATTTCCCGACCAATTCGAGATATTTTGATAAAATAAAACTTTGCCGTCTCACCACCAACACTTAGGATTAGTCCAGATTTTCCGAGGGAATCTGGCTTGTTTTTGGTGATTGCAGTCTGGAGATTTTGAATAAATTACTCGATTAAAGGATTGATGAAGTCAACTTGGGTCGGTGAATGTGGCTAGTTACCATTAAGATATTTGAAGACTGGCATTCTCCCGTTCCCAAATGGTTAGCTTCGTAGCGTATTTGTATGAACTTCATTTGTACAATAATCATGCCTAATTGAAAAGAAACATGGCTCTAATGAATTTTCAATGCTTGTATTAGAGTACCCGGATGTTATTGATATTGAAAGACAGCTCTTATGATATTTCTAAACTTGATAGCTTTGTTGGTTTTTACTGTATGTCAGTCCTTGCGTTATTTTATGCCGAAGACGTTTTTATTTTATCCCTTCCTTGTAGATTATGGTTGGTATATATATATATATATATATATATATATATATATATATATATATATATATATATATATCATTTGTCTGCATGTCCACAGTTGTTTCCTTAAACTTATTGTTATTTTTAGTTTTGAAAAAATCATAAAAGCTTTAAAAAATTTAATAATTAGAAAATTTGAAAACATAATTTTCTTTCTTCAATTGCTAAAAATGAAGTAGAAACTATGAGCATTTTTGTGTATGTATGTGTGTGTGTGTTTGCGCGCGTGCGTGTGTGTGTATGTGTGTGGGGGGTGCAAATGTCAATTGCTTTCAGTTATTCTTTTTTATATCTCTGCATAACTGAGGTTTACAATTATGTAGTCCGTTTCTATATAGATACTTTCTATACAATTGACTCTTTTAAGGGATTTGGGTTGTCACTGAGCGTTGCATTGTTTATTATTTTTGGTGATTCCATTCATAATTTTGTGGGATCTCTATCTAGTTGGTTGGGGGAAGTTTGAATATGTTTATAATTTTTCATTGTTTATTTTTTTGTTGACAAAGTGGGGGTGTAGGTTGATCAGTGAGTATTTCTAGTTTTGGTTTGATTGAACAAGGGTTTTTTTTGAGAAATAAGAGTTGGCCGGTCATTGACGGTTTTTGTTTGATTGAATTTAGATTTCTGTGAAGTTTTACAGGAGATTTTTTATTTTGTGTTTGAGCGGTAGATTTTGTACTTTTTTCTTTTATTTCATTGGATTTTTTTCTTTTTTAGTTCTTTTAGTTTGTTCTGCTGTTTGCTGAATTTCAGTTGAGTGTAGGTTTGTCAGCTGCCCCTAAAACATTGGCCAGTCGTTTGGCACAGACTGAATTTGCTTCAAGACGAGAGCTTTGCAAATGTTTGGTTGATTGCCGTTTCTGATTGGGTTTGTCCTCCGTGCTACAGAGGCGTAAATGTTATCCCTCTCCATATAGGACTTTACTATTGTTCTGGTCCCCAAAAATTTATATTTCTCTCCTAAATTACTCCCAGTATTTCACTCTCTCTTTTTTGTACGTCACAAGATCTTGGGAAAGTTGGGTGACGATCCCGGCAGTCTGGTTTCGTTGGGACAATCTTTTTCTATGTGGTCAGGGTGTATTTGGCCACACATCTGGGGTATGTATTGATGACGTTTAAAGCACTTAAAGGGTTCAGAGATATTATGTTTTACTATTTTAAGGCTGTATCCAATTTTAACTTCCTTAAGCATTATAAAGTTAATTCGATCAGAGTCACCAATAAAAAGAACGTTGCCGCATATTACATCCAAACTTTACACGTGTGCCGCAAAAAAAAACTTAGTTTGTTTTGTTATGGAAACATTATTACCAATAACTGAAGTTTGACTTTGTATGCTTGTCGTATGTGGGTACCATAAATCCCGCTGACATTAAATGAGAAAAAGGAATTATTCGGACACTTGTAGCAGTGTCACCCAGCCGTTCACTTGATCAAGCCCTGTCAGACCTTTCCATGTTCGAGATGAAATCTCAGCGGAACCAATCGTCTGCCCACGTTGTGAATTTTCAAGTCCAGACTAATGGATCCAGTGTTTATGCCGAAAGCCGAATAACCCAACCCTGCCGATCATTCGATAATAAAAAAAGATTAAAAGTTGAAGTCCAGAGAACGAAATAACACGGAGTTGAATAATAAGATAATTATGTCTTTAGTCAGAAAAAGAACAATTAGCATTTTCGAAAATTAATGCTGTTATTTCGATGTTCCATTCCCCGAAAATACGTAGCAGAATATCTCGTAATCTAGTCCCTATCTTGCGGCGGTCAATCTAAGTCTTCGGTCAGTCTTCTCACTTAGACTCAGTATTCTCAATGCGTTACGTTAATTTTTATCTTCAGCATGGTGGAACAACAGAGATGTGAGAGGATCTGGTTATCTCCGAATCTGGTGCAAGGCTCTTTTTACGGGAGCTCAACTCCGCAACTCATTTCAGCTCTCTCTCGCCGCAGTTTTCACTTTTCGGTAAGTTTATATAACCGTTGCTCCTATTTTTAAGGGGAATCATCTCATCAACGGCCCTCTCTTTAATTATTCTTCAACGAATTAATTTCATTTACAGTTGCTCTTTGCAACCCAACCAATGGATGAAATGTGTATGCCATCAGAGTGGGGAGGTTGGTTGCCTCCATACAACTTTTCCATAACTGCTACCATAGGGTTTTGCTTCCCTCCTCTCTCATCAGGTTTCTGTCTGTCCTTATCTCTGCACATCTCGTGTCATTAGATTACTTACTCCCAAAATTAAATCAAAATTTTCCATTTCTCAATGTTTGATTTTTTTTCCCAGAACAATTGGCTTGCAAAAGGCTGACTCCTTCCGCAACCCAATTTCATACTCATGGTTATTTTGACCAGCGGTATCTCCGATTTTAGCTTTCCTTTCTCGCTTTCTTTCTTTCTCTAGTTAGAAAAATAAATTCCATATGTTTTTGTATCTGTTCTGCGAGCCAAAAATTAAACAATATTTCTCGCTTCCTTCTCATTGGAACAATATATTACATCACTGATTTTATTCTTCTAGAATCTGCTCTGCTCATAGTTCCTTGCTTTATCAAAATAAAACAACATATCTGGCTTTTTAGAAAAAACCTTCCTCTTTTTCTATTTTTCCATTCATTTCGAATAATAAAAACATTCCTCCTCGATTTGTCAACGTACTCCCCCAATATTCTAAAATCCACGCCGAATATTTTTTCATAATTAAATCTAGTAGGCTTGACTCATCAGCCCCAATCGGGTTTTTTTATAGCAGACGGCATGTTGTATGGTTGAAGATTTCGTCGGAAACAAAAATCCAAGAACTTGCAAGACATTTTATTATCTGTGCAAACTTAATAAAACTGAATACAAGAATGAAAATATGCTAAAAGACTACATAAAGATTGTATGTTGAAATATGCCTAATGTGGTTGAAAAAGTACACGAGAAGACAGAAAGTTTTTAATGAAGTCTTAAATGTTTAAGAAATGCTATCATATGAATTGTGAAAAAGAGTTATTCGGGGCACACGCTCCATGTCTTCGCAGACAGAAGTTAAGTCTGTTTTAAGGCATTGTTGAAAACAAAAAGGATTAGACTTTGACGCGTCTTTCTTTTACCTGATGTTGCAACACGCCACTTAGCGTCTATTTTCAGAACTATTTAGCAGAAAAACAAGGTCATGAATTTTTCTCAAGTAGCGATAAATAGCAGAATTCTTTAGCAAGCAAGCAATATAATCCCCACAATTTTAACATTCATTAATGTTCTAATCACTGTAAATGAACTTTAATTGGTTCTTGTATATAATAAAATAATGACGATAATTTACATTGGAATAAAAATGGAAAAAAAAAACATGCGGAAATGAGTAATAACAATTTGTGATCGAGGTATTCAATAACAAGTAGCAAGAATTATGAGCCGTCCGAAAATGGCTTGGAAGTAAACGAATTTATAACACTAAATTCGTATTGTTGAAACATAACTGATGACAACATTAATCATGAACACAAGTATTCACATCCTGTTAGACATAATAACATACGATTACCATTAAGTCATTCTTCTGCAATATCAATTGTGTTCTTTGTTCTTAATGGTTAGTTAGTTATCAAAACGCCAATATTCATATTTAATGATCACTTCCGATTTTTCAACTCTTACAATTTAAAACAGTTTGTGTTTGGTGTAGGTAATTGGACTTGGTAGGTAATTTAAATATTAACATATTTAGAAAAAATACTTACACACAAAAAGATGGAACAGAAAGGATTCAAGAACATGTTATAAATAGTTTTTAGTGTAAAAAAGAAAATTGTTGATATTCATTAAAGAAAGTCAATGTCAATGTCTATTTAGAATGAGTCATATCCAGGTCACTAAAATATCTGATGGTCAGACTCCACTAGTGGAACTGAGGGGAATCTGTAATATCTCTTCATTGTCTTTACTTTCAGATCCACTTGGGGCCTGAGTGGTAGGATCTGATGGAGTCCTATCTATGAATCCAATAGAACTGTTAGACCATTTATAATATGTGCAAAAATATGAGTTGCATTAAATCGTTTGTTTGTGGGGTTACCCCACGGCAGAGATGCTGTCAGTATATTCTACAACCCTCAACCGACTTGGCTATCTTCTATAGTGTATCAAATTTGTTTCTTCCAGTTATAGTATATTGATTGCTTATATCGCAAGAAACGGTTATTTTGCAGACGTTGACATCAAATGTAGCACACATCATTCTCAGTTAGGTTCTCTCAATGTTGCTTAGTGAATTCAAGGCAGGAAACATTCCTACACCTAGACTTGTGGTATTACGGGAGTTTTCTCTGTGGACGGCGATTAAAATGCTCATCTCTGACCGCTATCATGGTATTTGATTTCACGTTCTCTATAGTAACATTTACGTTCCTGAACGCATATGATGTATACATTCTATTTGGCTACTGACGCTGTAAGATCAGGTAACCGTTTTGTAATTTTTTAATGTTTTAACGTTAAAAGTTGCTAATACTGACATTGTTTTTGCATCTAATTAAATTTGCTTTTATCTAATAATCCTTCCCAAATAACCATTTTTTTTTCTTTTAGATATTTAACACATCATTTATTATTTATTTTCGCTTTTCATCTGTCTCTGGTTTTGGTTTCTATAACTTCCTGCTTTTGATTCTTAGATTCGTTTGACAAAAGAATCCTTTTTTTCTGTTGTATACTCATAAATTCATTTCTGCCTTTTTGGTTTCATAATTTAAAGGTGCAGGTTCTTTTTTACCCTCCCCCACATATATTTCCTTTTTCGTGTATTTTCATAAATCCTCTTCTTCTTCTTCTTCTTCTTCTTCTTCTTCTTCTTCTTCTTCTTCTTGTATTTCCTTTTCCAGGTTTCCTTTATTTTCATTTACACCTTCCTTCTTATTCAATATCATCTTCTCTCCCACAGTGCATTTTGTGTTTCGTGTCTGGCGCACCTTTTTAAAAAAATCTACATGGTAAGTTCATTGATATTCATCACAGTATCTTAATCGTCATGTGGCTGCCATTTTTACTCTCAAATGATGCCCCGCATCACATGCAAAACGGTTTGATGAATTAATTTATATCGATGGGCTTCAAAAGAATTAACGGTAACTGAATATACTCACGTTGTTAGATCTCCCGTCGGGACAATTTCCTGTTGGCAATTATCAAGAACTGCATATTTGCTCTGCATGTCGTTATTTACAAGGGTTAGAATAGACAATTTGCTATTAGTATCTGGATCAAAAGTCAGATGATAGAACACAAGAGACAGAAACAATCAGTTTCTTTCGAAAACACTGATTATCTCGACGATATATATATATATACATATATATATATACATATATGTATATATATATATATATATATATATATATATATATAAACCGGCCCATTGGTATAATCCTTTTAGTATTTGGCAATGGCCCGGGAGACCAGTGTTCAATCATAGGTCGAATCATACGAAAGACTCAAAAATATACTTGATGCCGCATTGTTGATCACTCAAACGGAACAAGGGTGTCGAGCAATCCAGAGAAAGGAGTAGCGCTCTCCAATACACCTCAGTGTAGTAGCTATTGAAAAGGGAGCCTTCGGGTCTACGGTCGACCGCCTTACAACTTGTATATATATATATATATATATATATAATTTTTGAAATTATAATAAAATGACAAATAAAATTTAGAAAGATGCTCACTACATTGTCAGCAATAAATAATCAGTATTTATTGCAATAAATACTGATTATAAAACCTCAAAAAGTTTTCTTATTACTCGTGTTTTATGAATACCCTAAATAATCTGATACCAATAATCAAAATCCGCTGAAACCATTACGCGTTTTAAAAAGATCTTTAAGAAATAGAACACTTGAAAAATTTTAATGCAAGTGTAGCACGTTCAAATTTAATTATTTTTAATAGAACAAGAATTAGCAGATCCAGAGAAACACAAACTATTGTTTTTAAACGACAATCTTAAAATGAAATTTCGCGTTCAAGTTTTGCAGATCCTTGCAGTAAACATCTTATAACCTATATTTTCTCAAGAAGGTCTCTAGCTACAGTGTAGAGTAAATGTCTATTCTTTCTAATGGAAGTTGTCAGAATCTTCAAACTCCAAAAACAAAAGCAAAAAAAAAGAACCTGTGAGTTTGATGAACAGAAACTTCATGTTCACGCTTTTTTTTATAGTTATCGCGTGTATTCCGCCATGTGTGTACTTTTCCCAGCCACATAATGCGCTTCGCGAGTTGAGGAAAACAGTGGCAATGAAACGTCTCCAGCTGTGGGCAAATATTGACAGATAACTTCATGAAAATGCGCTTGTCTCTTTCCCATGTCTAATGTATGATTTTGCTGAAATATCATATCCAAGAGGCGCACAGAAATATCGACTTAATTAAACGTTGATATCGCAGTCGAAAAAGTGTTGATATCTGGCCATGAACAGGATTTAGGATAATGCGACTAAAAATTTGTTGCCGAACACTAAAGAGAACTTCAGGGGCTGAAAGAACTTTTTAGTAGAAAAGATGCAAAAATAATTTGAAGTCCGTTTTATTTTAAAAAAAGGACTAAGATAGTATCGCTGGAGTTGAGAAATTTTCTTTATATTAAATGACTTAAGATTTTCTTACACACACACACACACACACACACACACACACACACACACACACACACACACACATATATATATATATATATATATATATATATATATATATATATATATATATATCATATTAATATTATGCCAAAGTACGTATAGTTTATAAATCAAAAACATCCTAAAAAAAGAAAAAAATAACGTCAAGAAATAAAATATTCCCTTAAAAAGTTCAATATTGATAGATTAAAAAAAATCTACGTGAATTAAATTAAACAGATTTAATGATTTAAACATTTTATTCTTTCTGGATTTCTAACAAAATATTCAGTTATTCTATATGTTAACCTTAAACTTCATAGTAAAAAAATATTCCCCCATATACGTAATTATAACCAATCGTTTTAGTGGGATGGATTATTGCTTTTTTTTCTTTACGCTTTTTTTAAAAAGGAACAACACTTTTGCTGTACTTCATACAAAGCTCATGAGTTGTAGGTGCTCTAAAGAAATCTATGATTTGCCGAAAGCTCACGGTGCGAAGAAATTTTTAAATTTCATTCGAGAAAAACTGGTACTTTTATTACAATCAAATTTTTCCAACTAGATATAGAAAAACTAATAAAACACTCGTGACTTTAGCGAGAAAAGCTTTGACTGGTGGGAGCTGAGAAGAAGTTACAATTATATATATATATATATATATATATATATATATATATATATATATATATATATATGAAAAGTAAATAAAGGATTGTAATCCGACAATATGTAGAAAAACTGATAACAACGATCCAAGTGAAAGGAATGATTTGTTGAGAGGTCACCACTATAGCGTATCGGTTCTACTGAACCCGCATCAGGGCCATGAGGGGTGATATTAACCATTTTGAGTTAACGATGGATGTTTAGGAATGTGAAATACAAAAAACCACGGAGAAAATGTGTATAATAAGAAAAAGTTGGCAGTTTAACTGGTGAATCAGCGTTTGATGTTTTAAATAACGTAGTTAGACTTATTAGGAATATTGTATAGGATTTATGCACGTTTGTTTGAGAAATATTTCGGGTCAGAAGGAAGAAAAGAAAGAAAGAAAGAAAAATAGAAAGCATCAAAATTATGAGATATACGGAAAATATTAACTAAGGATGGAATATATTGTAACTATTTAAAATGTGTTTGCTCAAGTAAGGAGAAATATTATAAAAGGCAGGACGAGTATTTAGGGAATTAAGGAATGAGATAGCGGCGGCTTCGAAAATTCGTCCAAGATTTCTATCATGGATGTAAGTGAGCATCTTAGCAGAGTTGAAGTTAAAGTTATGATTATGTTGAGAAATGTGTAGGAATAATGCATTGTTTGAGTTGCCAATTCTTATGTCTCTTTTGTGCTCTTTCAAACGGACATGAAGGTTTCGAGATGTTTCGCCGATGTATTTAGGTTTACAATCCTTACAAGGGATGAAATAAACACCGGTGTCAGAAAATATGTTTCGTTGAGGGCTGGAGTGTACTAATTCGCGGATTGTTTTAGAAGGTAGAGAAGTCGTTTTGATATTGAGTTTATTTAAGTTGTTTGTTATGCTGTGAGAAGAAGAATTGTTTGGCAAAGTTATGTATCTATGGGGGGAACCAGTTTTATCAGATATTGAGTCGGGATTAGTTTGTGGATTTTGAGGGCTTTAGATTTAGCAAAATTTCTAAAGGATTTGGAGTACTGACAGTTAAGGAAGGAGTTTTCTTTGCGAATAAATTCATCGTTTGAATATTCTGAGGAACAAATGCTCAGAGCTCTAAGGTAAAAACCTATGATGTTACCTCTTTTCGTATTGTTGTAGTGGTGTGAATAAAAGTGAATGTGGTCGTTTTTACAAGTGGGTTTACGATAAAACTTGAATTCTAGTTTGTTGATATTCCTAATAAGTAAGATATCCAGAAAAGGTAGGATATATATATATATTGTCATCCACAGACAGACTGTTTCGTTCTATCAGAACTCTTCAGCATGGCTAGACCCGCAGGACGCTCGAAGCCTGGATCGAAACCCGTCCAACTTTACGATAGACTAAGGCTTCAGACCACACGGCTACAAGCGGACTACGTTGGCTAAGGGAATTTTAAGGTATTTTATTTTTAGCAACAGCAGCAGCAGCCTTTGTTTACATTTTTTAATACCCTATCGTCTACCAGAGTGCTCAATTCTTACGAAGAGCTTTGCATTACGCTAGGGGCTGCCGACAATTCCTTCGCCAGAGTGCTCAACCCCCATGGGGGAGCGTATATATATATATATATTGTCATCCACAGACAGACTGTTTCGTTGTATCACAACAATTCAGTGCAGCTAGACACGTAGGACGCTTGTTGTTGTTGTTTTTGTTGTTGTTGTTGTTGTGTGTGTGTGTGTGTGTGTGTGTGTGTGTGTGTGTGTGTGTGTGTGTGTGTGTGTGTTATTTGTAAGTGAATTGTTTGTAGTTAACACTGTTTATAAACGATTTAGATCTTATTAGTTTGTATATAAATGTTTTCATATATTGGCACTTAGAACTAATAATTTTAAATTAATCATCTGTTTATCCACATTTAAATGGCTTCTAGTATTGCTTGCTAATTATTCTATTTCAGATGAATAATTTGTTTACTCAAAGTTAAAATTTTCAAGTATTGTTAACAAAGATGATTTTCACTCAACTGATTATTTATTTTCATTTCAATCATTTCTTTGCACACAGTTTCTGTTGGGTTCAATTATTTCTATGTCAGCGCAGTTGAATCTCAGCCACCACTTTCTACTACCTTTACGATAATTGTCTCGTCGGTTGTGGCTGTACAATACACCGATTGTATCTCTGTTGACGACTAGGGCTCTCCCAATGAGTGGCCTGGATGTGGCACTAAACAATGTGATGATAAGCTTTCAGTAATGCTGGAGATTTGGGGAATACAGTGTACCCCTTCATTACCATCGCTCCCAGGTCCATTCTCCCGCAGAGTGGTAGCACCTAATAGGGTCCTATCCACTGGTCAAATAGAACTAAACTGTAATCACGCTAAACTGAGTTGCTTGAAATAGAACCGTTTTTAGCATAGAAACTGTGTACTTAAGCTAAACTGAATTGTTTGAAATAGAACTGTTTTGATATCTAACTCTGTGTAAAGTAAAAAAAAATATTCTTATATTAAAATGAATTGTTTGATAAAGAACATTTTTTTAATAAAATGGATTTGGTATTAAATAACCTACACTGGTTGATATGCCATAAAACCAAACCAAACCAAACTAAACTAAACCTTAACGATAAAATATGGTTGGGTACTTGGATACTACAAATCAATTTGAAAAACGAGGTCTGGACAATCATTTAGGTGTTAGTCTTTGACATAGCTCAACGAGCTCATTTAGGTCATAATGTGGGAAGTCATTTGATCAGTTAGTGTCTGAGACATAGACTTGTCAGACATCAGTATGCCATCCTCAAATATTACGCCTCATCACCCACGGACAAAAAGTAGCCACGTCTGGCTGGGATGCCTTACAAAACCAGCCAAAAATGCAGTCATTATAACAAGAGTTGTTGGTCTATCGAATATATTTTTATTTTGTTTTGAATTGCATGATTTCCATTGGTGTGTGGTGCTGACAACTTACACTAAGACATTTCATCAATCTGCGCCAAGACTTTCACCCGATCTAAAAATACAATATTATGAAATATATTCTAATTAATATATATATATATATATATACGCATATTTATCAAAACCAAAAAATAGATCCTTAAAATAAGTATATCTTTTGTTCAAGGCGTATCATAAACATCATGTCGTGCCGCTTGCACGGATATCCCTGACCCTCTCTCGCCACTTCTTTTTATCGTTCATCGCCTCAGGCAGGTCTTCAGGGCTACATCCCGTATCCTCACATAGCTGCTGAATGTATGTTCGAGCTGGTCTTCCGGCTTTTGTCCGGCCATATGTGAGGTCCATAGGAGTACATCACTTATGAGCTTGTCTCTGCATCTCCAGCTGTGTCCTGCATGTCTGGTTCGTCTAACTGGGATAGTTTTCGTGATGGGAGGCAGGTGGCCGTATAGTTGGTGCCTTGAGGGGTGTTGCCGCCAGGACTTGTTCAATATCGCTCGCAGCATTCTTGTGTAATTGCCGTCTAGCTCCTCCAGCCGTTTATTTAACGTCCAAGAATCGCAGTTTCTTTCTTTCTTCCTGGGAGCGGTCAAGGCTTATATTGACCTAAAAAGCTGGTTGATTGTTCCTAAAGGTCAGTTTAGTGCGAGAAAAGCGTTTTCGATTTTAAAGGTCACTTAAGTGTGGGACAGTTGTTTTTGATTTTAAAGGTTAGCAAATTTATTTAATTCGTTCGTTGTCAACTAACTTCATCAATCATAATGAAGAAACGGGTCATTTCTTAAAGTATATTTTTCTAATCCCTATCTTGAAGGTCAATGTCATAAGGGAGATTTAATCTTGCTCTAGCCTAAATAAAGTTCAGCTGGGCAAGCCTCATCCACTCAGGTGAGGCTGAGAATTTTTTGGTCAAACCCATTGCTCTAAACCTGTTCCTATTAGTCAAAGCATCTAAAAACGGTTGTCCCTATACCTGTAAGATATAATCCTAAACTAGGATTGGCTGACCAATGGGAATATGACTCCTAATTGTCTCTTATTGGAGAACCAATGAGAAACCATTTTTAGTCCAGATAAAAAAATGGGATGATTAAACAAATCCTCTGAAAGGATAAAAAAGGGACCAAGAAGAAACTCAAGACTGCCAAAAAAGCATCTCTTCCATTCTAAACCAGAAGTACTCCGAACAACCTCAAAATTTCAATGTCCCAGACTTAAGAGACGTTAGTGTTACTCTAACCGCACCTCATCGTCACTTTTTCTCTTGTTCTGTTTGCCAGGAAAGCAAACCTCTTTTGTTTGTTATTTATTGTGGCACAAACGTGTTTCAATACAAACGAGTTTTGTTGTTGTTAAACAACGGGTTTTCTTTATTCTTTGAGTTGCTAGACAATCTAGCCACTCCTATTGTCTGACCGTCAGAAGAAGATCCGGCTGAATTGTGTCAACCCCCTTCCGTGGATCTTTCAAACACAACGTAGGCATGGAAGGAGTTGACAAAGCAAACAGCCGGAAGCTAATGTAGTAGTAAACACAATAGCCACAACAAGTACTTTGACACGGAGTTACACCACATTGGGCTCCGTGACTAGCATAGGGCTATATATATATATATATATATATAGAAAGAGATAGATAGATAGATAGACAGATATTTGAGAAAAATGTAAATAATTCCAACGTTATGTAAATATAAAAGCAAAATATTCAGAGGTTTTATTTATTTATGTAAGTTAATATGCAAATATTTGGGTTTTTCATTAAAGCATTATGAAAGTAATCTTGGAATGCGATGCATGATCCGAAAATTATTAAAACAAACTACATGTGTGAACTTGTAAAGAAAAGTTTAGAAAGCCAGAATGAAAGATTGTATCAATCGTGGACTCCCATAAATCTACGACATCAAAAGTATCAGGTCGAGCTTATATGCTAGTTTAGTGATAGCTTCCTTTTCTGAATATTTCCCAAACTTGGCTTTGTGCCGAACACAATTCAGCTAAGAGGTCTTCAGCTACTTAATTTCGATATGATAGTTGAGAACTTGGATTTCTATATTAATTATTTCCTTGCAATTTTGTTTAAATCCTATCGTGTCAATAACAACGAGCCCATATTAATGCCAACAGACATGAGTAAATTATAAATCAAAACACAGACAGCAAAATGTCTTTAGGACAAATAGGCAATAAGTCTTCTTGGCCTGGAATTAAATCAAAGATAGTTTTCTTCAGAGAAACATTTATTTCTTTCCTTTTCTCAAATTGACTTCTTCCTTTAACTTCTCAACACTTAAAATTAACCATTTTTCTTATTTATTTTTCTTTTTTAAACTTGTTTTTATATATTCTTACCTTTTTTTATTCTCAATGTTTACAGTTTTCCTTCTTTTATTTTTGTACTTCTTTTTCTTTTCCCATTATGTCATCGTTGTCCTTTGGTTGGTTCCTTTGTTTAATGGCACATCAACCTTTGTGTGCTATTTAGAATCAAATACATAGTTCTTAAAGAATAGTACTGGTACTATTCAATCCATATCCAGAGAGAAAAAGAACCCCTCCCTTCCCCATGGTTATTAGTCCGAAATTGAACGTAATAGATGAACTTACGTTCAACCTTTCATATTTTGATGTCACAGTCCAGCACTATAACCATTACTCTAAGAAGACTACATCACGATTAGTGTTTCTCTTTTATTGTTTCTTTAAGATTTCATCCTCTTTTCTTCTTTTCTTTGACTTTTTTTTGACATTTTCCTTTATTTTACTTTCATTCCATTTTCTTTCCAACATAATTTCTCTACATTGATAATTTTGGATAATCATCCTTGTTTAGATTTGTTGTTATTCAAAAAGGGCTTTTGGTGCCTTCTCTGCTCAAATTTATTTACATTATCCATATTTATCTCTGCAATTAAACGATAAACCATCATTATTATTTTATGATCATTTCCAGACGAACATATTTTCGGCCTGTGAACTCTCCTGTCGTCCTCGGAAACATCAAAATACTTCTAATAAATTAATAAATAAATGAATAAAACGTCCGTTTTCATTGAAAGTTAAAGTTGTTCTCATCAATAGCGATTTTTATTTTTTTGTGAAAAATTCTGCTTTTCATTCGAGTCGACATTTTCTGCAAAATCAATTCGAGAGACTGATCAATGCAATTTTTATTTTTCTTTGCAATTATTTTCTTCTTCAGATTACTTCCACTTTTCTTCATTGGAGAAGAATTGGTATTATTGAGTCGCTTCTTCTCGTAAATATCTCGCCGATTCTTTTTTGTCTTTTATCTCGTCTCTCTCATCGCCATCTTTTTGCTACGAATCAATATCTCAAGTTATTACTGAGATCAACAAGACCACATCGTTTTCTGTGCACGTTATTCATCCATCGATGGCTAACATTACCCAATTGGCGAGCCCAGGGAGCCAGTGATAGTAACTAGACAACCATGCTCTCCGAAGATTATCTGCTGACTAAAGTAAAGTATCATTTTAACTTTTAACATCTATGATTGCTTGGTCACATGATTGATATTAACCAATTACAGCCAAATTATCAACTGACCCAAAACAGTCTAATACACATAGTTGACATCAAAGTAAAAAATATTCTAATATTTTAAATCTTATCTCCACGCCAAGAAAATAAAAAGATTCAACCAATCTATTATTTAACATAGATTTCCAATTGTTGTTTTTAGAACAATATTAAGCAATAATTATTTTTCAACTAATTAAAATCCTAAGATGTCATATTTTCAATATCACAAATACTTTTTGCAATATTGTCTCATATATTTGGGCTTGACGCATTTTTTAGTTGATGACACATTCGGCTTTCCTTTATTGGGTTTATTAACTAAGTTTTTAATTAAAACCTCTTCAACCTGACAACCTGTTCAGAGCTACCATGACCAACGAATTCTGAAAACTAAGAAATATAAGACGTATATTGGTGTTGAATACTCTTCGCCCGATTATGTTTACAAAAACATTATTCCGTGGGAATGTAAAAAAAACCCAAACTTTTAGGAATTTATTCAGTTCATATATAAACATATATTTGTTTATTGACGCTGATATAAATACTTGAATTTCAATTGACCGGTTTTTTATAGATGATTGAAGATGCATTTGTATATATACTCATACACATATATATTCATGCATATGCACACACACACACACACACACACACACACACACACACACGTATATATATGTTCAAAGTATAGAGCATAAGAACATACTGCCAGGTGTTACCGAGAGCTTAAATCATAAAGTGGTCAGCTCCAAAATACTTGGAAACCAAAAGTAATTTTTTCATTCAATAAATGAATGTTACGTTATCCGTCCACTTCACGTCACTTTTTAGAGGGATATCAAACTCTTTTAAACACAATTTTTAATAAGTAAAAGAAGAAAAATTCCTCGCAAAAATTTCCTTCCTGATTATGCAAATTTACCAAACCCCTCCGTTCGGGCAGGATATGACACAAAGTCAATTTTTAAGCGAAGTTTAACAGGTTTGAATTCAGAGTTTTCCTTCTCCTAGACTAGTTGCCTCCCCAAGACTGAAGAACCTAGTCTGCCCTTCTATTTACCCATAGCTGGAGGGAGAATAATTGGATTCATACCTTTCCCAAGGGTATTAATGCTATGTGAAATGCAATCAGTCTTGTCCTGGATTTGAACTCGTGTCGCCGTGTCCATTTCCTACGACGATAACCATTACACCACGGGCACCTTCCTGATTATGATTATGACCTAAATTTAAAACTAGGTTAGAACAATTAAACAATATGAGTACTCAGATCTCCAGGACTCTTCTCAGTACTTTAGCTGATTATAACCACGCTATAATTACGATGAACTCGATTCTTGCTCTGATTTATTTCTCCAGTCTTTTTTTAAGCTTTTGAGGACCTTTTCAAGAGCTTTAACAACAAATAGTATTATGGTCCTGATCATGTTCCACAGACATTTTAGTTCTTTGTTAAGGTCTTCGTATTTTTCAATTTTCTCGCTTTCTTTTAGTTTCACTGTGTGGTCCTCATGGAGAGCTTAGTCCATTAGACGACAAGTTATTTTATTATTGTGTATGTAGCATTTGATAGTTTAGTAAAATTTTAATCTATTGCACAATCCCTAGTGTTTCACCTTTTCCACTCCATCATGTTAGTTTACCGCTTTCACTTATTTTATGATACAATTTTATTCTCTTTCTTGACATTACTGTTCTGTTGCGTATGATCAATTTTTGTTTCAACACAACTAGTCCTTAAGGATTTGTTTTATGTTGCTATTAACAAAAGTTCAGAGATTTCTTTTTCTTAGCCATCTCTAGGTTTTCTTGTGTGCCATCTCGCCTTTTTTTTTGCTTGAAGCATTCCTACTTTTTTCTTCCAATTTCTGTTTTTTTTCTCTTTGTTATCATGTTGCCAGTGCGAGCGGTTGCAATTATCTTTCATAACTCTCTTTAAGCTCGCCTTGAAGTCCTTCTATTGATATATCAACGCTATCCTCAATAATAACGACTTCTCTTTCTCGCCTTCATACACATTGTCTATCTATCTCATTTCTATGATGTTAGGCTTTTTTCATTGTCCTTAATTTTCTTATGAATTGAATTACCATGATCAGAAAATCCGGTCTCATCAGCAGTATATACCGCGATCTTCCTCACTGGATATTGAACAAGCGACAACAGACTGCAGAGCCGAAACCCTACAACAAGTCTACTAATTCACAATCCATACAAGTGATGCCTAATTAACTACACATTGTAAATGTTCGGGCAACTAATCTGATGTGTCTTGTAGTTACATCCATACTCTTACAGAGCACACGGTCACCCGAAGGGCTACGTCTTCCAAAGAGGATAGGAGATACGCGTCTGTGTAATCATAACCTCATGAGCAACTAAACAGACATAATTTTTTTTTTTTTTTAAATAGAACAATTAAATTACAAATTGAATTACCATGACCAGAAAATCCGGCAACCACTGTGCGTGACATACGGAACCACTGGACAGCTTTTTCGACCTTACTAGGTCTCATCAGCAGTGTATATTCAAAAATTTATAAAAATGTATATCAATTTTCTTGTCCTTCTATCAATATGCTGGAGTTGTTCTGTGGATATTTTTATGAATGGTCCTGAATATCATACAGTGGAGACTGCTCACTAGTGAATTTCTTAATGAGATTCCGACAGAAAAGCTTTATTTCGAGAAGTTTTCATCTGTTTCAGAGGTGCTACTTTTTAAAACGAAATCTTTTATTTCTGTTGTTTGATAGAATTCGCTCTCAATATTTCCATGTTCTGGAACTTTTTATTCTCTCCAAGTGTTCTAATGTTTTCCTATTTTTTTAGTTCTATTCCATTCGTTTTTTTCTATTTTCCAACTTGTCATTATCAGTATGGCACACTTTTCTACGTCAAATTCTAGTTCGAAGTCCTGGATGTATATTTTTCTTTTTTCTTTTAGGCTGATAGTTTGATGTCGTCCCCATGCCTAAGGTATTTGACCTTTTCTTGTGATTTTCTCAATTTCCAGCCTCTACAACACTTCCTAAGAATCCGATTGAGTCGCAATCTTGTTACTCTAATTGTAGTGGCCAATAATGAGATTCCCAAGATGACACTCCTTTGGACTTTCTACGAAGTTTTCTGCTCTTGCAGTCTTTACCACTTCTAGCTTTTCATGGATTTCGTGATAAGGCACATGAATGTTGGAAAATATCCCTATTTTCACATTTTCTGTGATCCATTTTGGAAAATATCCTTGCCTTTTTTGTTGTCAGTCTACGCCATGGCTACATTTCCCCACTTTTTTTTGGCCTTCTTTCGCATCTGAAAATCTGTATACAATAATTTATCTGTTCCTTTTGTTACTTTGTGGCAATCTTTCTGCTCTTCCGGAAATATTCAGCGTCATGTAAGTAAATTAAAGATTTTTTTCTTTTATCTGTTTGGTTAAGATTTTCCACATCCAAAGTAAAGACTTATCTGTCTATAGTCATGGGGGAAAGCATCTTTTAGGTACTCTTACTGCATCAGGGTATTTTCCCATTTTGATCCATTCAGATATGCTTACTTCTTTCAGGTATTTAATTACAATAACAACCTCGGTGGATGAAGGTGATTATTTTTACTAGAATCTATGTTTGCCATTATGGCCTGATGCTTTCCAATTTGATACTTTCTGAAGGGTTGCTCTTTGAGAATCGAAGCTTTCTTTGAGTCTTTTTAAATTTATCTTTTATGTGATTCGGCATTTTTCTCGTTCTTTCTGTTCCCGTATTTTACTAAAAAATTATTTCGTTTCCTCTGCATTCGGTTGCAGTTTTGTCCTTGTGCAATGTTCACAGATTTGTTGGTAGGATTTTTGTTCATTTCTTTAGAATGACCTGTTTGGTTTTTACTGCTTGATCTTGTATCGGTATCTTTTGAGTTTCCTTTTTTTAATTTATCTCTTCCAGTTTTAGAATCAAAATTGTCTGCTGTTCCACATTTTTTATCTTTTCATTGCAATGTATGTGTTTTCTTAGAATTTTCGCTTGTCACAGTTTCTTTATTTGTCTTTCTAGCCTGATTTCGCATCCCGCATTTCTGCTCGAGTTACTAAAAGGGATGCCAATTTTATAAATGATTAGTTTTTCTCCCGCATGAATAAACTGATTTAGCTTGGAAATAAAGTCCGTTAGGATATTTTGTTTATAATTTATTAACCTTTTCGGTTAAACCTTGATTTTTCGACGTCTAGATTCCTAATCATAATGTTTTTTATCAAATATACACGTTTTCTATTTTGTGTTGAGACTGATGTTGTGATGCTGGATGCTGGATGGTGTGGTGGTGGGTATTTCAGTATTTTCTGTTTCGGTTAGTGTAAGTAGTCTTTCATTTTTCATTTGAATATAGTCTTTGAGTCGTCGTACAGTTGCATTCACGCTATCTTCAATTCTGGCGAATCGTATATTTTTTTCTTGACTTATAATCTGTCTATTTTACCTCTCGAATGTAAGACTTTGAGACTCGTCAACATTTTTTGTCTTTTGGTTCATTTATCTGACTTCATCTCTTGACCATTTTTAAAAAAAAGGCATCAACTTATTTACAAAGAACACTGGCCGGGTTTTATTTCTGCTGCAGAGCTTGGTATCAAGCAGTTTCCTCGTTTTTCTGAGGTAGTCTGTCCTAATTTTTTCTTTCCTCTCCGCTTGTTTGATTGTGTCTGCTTCCAATATTCGCAATATTTTTTTTTAAGTGATTTGATGTTTTCCTTGTTTAGAAGCACTATTCTTACGGTTATTTGTATTTTTCCATTTTTATTATAAACCAGGAACGTTTTTAAATGCCAAATTCCATTTGGCTTCTACTTTTGCAAACAACTTGATGTCGTCTAGCTACATAAATTGATTAATTTTTCTTGTGATTTGGTAAGTTGTAGCCCCCAGTACACTTCCTAATTGAGTGGCATCATAGAAATTAAAAATAGGAATAGTGAAAACTTATCTCCTTGGAAGATGCCACTTTGAATTTTCACCTCTGCTAAAGTTTTTTTTTTCTCTGCTATCAATTTCACTTTCTAGCTTTTCATGACTACACTGATGAATTTTATGACATTGTCGGGTATCTTTTACATATTTAGACAATCTAATATTCAAGATTGCGGGACCATATTTTAGGCCTCTTGTAGTCTATCCATCACATGGTTACAGTTTTCCACCTTACTTTACTCTATGTGAGGATTAACTGACCAATGGATAGTAAATCACATGTTTCTCGTTTTCCCTTGTAGCATACCGCAGCTTGCCATCGAGTAAGGGAACAAACTAAACTGAACTGTTCGGATTTTCCGCATTACCAGTAGGCACATTATTGGTCTATAGTTCCTGAAGATGGTTCATTTTGGCGTGTCTTTCTGAATCAGGGTAGATTTCCTGTTCTTCATTTATTCGGCTATTCTTGCTTTTTTAGACATCTATACAGTTGAAGGGCCAGTCTTTTATGGGTCGACGAGAATTTTTAATCCAGAAACTATGTATGCTATAATGGCCTGGTGTTTTTCGATTCGACGCTTTCTTGATTTTTGTTCTGAGTGATTCCACGTGTATTTCCGCCGCCAAACCTTCATCGAGCCCTGTAGTTCGTTTTCCATGTTTCTTATCCATTTACCCTTTCTGTTATGTTCTTTCAGTTTCCATATTTGACCCCAAAATAGGTTTGCTTCCTTGGCATCCGTTTATTCGTTTATCGTCATGCATTCTCCTCCTTCTTTCTTGTAGAATTTGTTCTTTATTTTGGAAAGTCCTGTTTTGCATTATGCTGTCTCGGTATCTTTTAAATATCCCTTCTTTCGCCGGTATCTTTTGATTTATCTTTCCACGCTGCATTATCAGACATGTCTGGTGTTTTGTTTAAGTCTTTTCTTCCCAACATGTCCCCCTGTTTGTTTTTTGCTTCCTTAGCATCTTCCCATATCGCAATTATTTTTACCTAATTTCTAGCCTAAATTCCCATCTAGATGTTATGTGTCTGTGCGAGTGTCTGTGTGAGACTGATTTCGCTCCAGTATAAATTTTTTTTTTTTAGTTCAGTGATTTTTCCCGTTGGGATCTTTGCTAATAATTTGTTTACCTTTTCGTTTGAAACCATAACCTTTTCGTAGTCATAGTTTCTGAGGTATTTTAATGGAGTTTTTTTTTTCAGTCCTGATTTTCTTTCTTAATCTGACATCTTTTTTGTCTTCTTAAGTTAATTTTTGTTTGGTGGTGCAAAAATCCGCGACATTTCGTAGTTCTTAAGAATTTGCTTTATAAATGTGTTTAATATTTTCAGTATTTAATATTTAGATTCGAGTGAAGAAATCTTCAATATTTGTCCATATTTTTCGAGGGAATCTTCACAATTTATTTTCCTCATAGTTCTGGTATCTCGAGGTCAAAAAACAAACATTTCTGGACATAATTTTATCCTCGTCCGCAAGCTTTTAGCGTGTTGTATTGAATCTTGTGGAATTTTCATAAATTTATATCATTCTTTTTCTGTTAATCATCTTAGTGATATTTCTTTTAAATTTTACAGTGATGTATGTTTTTGTCGTGTTCTCTCGTCTCTGAGTTAAGTAGATGCTTTGGGCGTTATTTGAGTACATGAAATTAGAACAGCCAATATTCACAGATGCCCACTGGGTCTCCCATGTTGGCTATCTGGAGCTTACCTTCGGAGCATGACTCTCAGATCTGTAATTTGAATCCCAAGTTGATTTGGATTTGAATTTGTCATTTTTCAAGGGTAATATAATGTGAGTATACCAGAGACCCAGGGGTCGATTATTTCTTTGATACTGACCCAGACATGACCGGTTATTCGTCAGAACATACTTCAGCTGGCCACAAATAGTTTGAAAAGATACTTACAACTTTGAAATAAATAATTTTTTCCTGAGTATAAGTCCACAAATCCATTTTTTTTTGTTTGATACTGGGGAGTGGTCCTTAATGATATTTTGCAGGGGTTTGAATTTTTCATTTTTTGTAGGATTCCAAATTCAATTGAATAAAGTTTATAGATTTTCATTTGATAATACATATAAGAAAAAGAAATTTGATTACACATATAGGGAAAAGAAATTTGGTATTACAAAGGGGGAGAAGAAATTTGATATTACGTATACGGCAAAGAAATTTGGTATTACATTGAGGGAAAAGAAATTTGGTATTACATATAGGGAAAAGAAATTTGGTATTACATTGAGGAAAAAGAAATATCGTATTACATGGAGGGAAAAGAAATTTCGTATTACATGGAGGGAAAAGATATTTGGTAATACATATAGGGAAGAGAAATTTGGTATTACTTATAGGAAAAAGAATTTTGGCATTAGATATCGGGAAAAGATATTTGGTATTATACTGAGAGAAAAGAAATTTAGTATTACATAGAGGGAAAAGAATTTTGGTATTACATATCGGGAAGCTGACGGTCTTTCACTGGAGTTTGAGTGACAGCAAGTCTCCTCAAGTCTCCAGGACACTTCTCAGTACTCTGGCCGTTGTCAATAATGTTGTCTTTTGGATGGTCTCTACTCGTCCGCCAACTTCCAAGTCCTCCAGTCCCTTTAGTAATCCTTTCGTTACTGTTCCAAACGCACCGATCTCAACTGGTATAATTGTCACCTTCATGTTCCATAGATTTTTCTATTCTCTAGCAAGGTCGAAGTATTTATCTTTTTTTACATATTCTTTCAGTTTTATTTTCTTGTCAGCCTGAGCAGCAAAGTCGACAAATGTTTTTGTAGATTATTAAAAGTTCTGGTATTCTGGCCGAGATTAGGTGATCCGTCTGTACGTCAAAGTCCCAAAGAAGTTTATGTGTTTCATTTTCTATAACAGGTCCTGCGTTGTGCGTATACCATCTGTTTGTTTGGTCAAATCTAAATTTTTTGCACATATCCCAGTAGATCTCCTTGCCCTCCCATATACTCCTTCTGAACTAATTTGCTAAATTCACTTATTATCTGATTGGTGGTTTCATATCTGTCACCGCATAGCCTACATTTGCTATTTTGTTGCGTCTTATCTATTCTCGTTTTGATATGATTAGTTCTGATGGCGTTGGCTTATGCTGCTATTAGGAGAGATTCTGTTTCTCCCTTAAAGTCCCCTTTTCTTAGCCACGTCCAGGTTTTCTGGCGTGAGATGTTGTTTCTTAGATGTTTTAAACATTCATAGACTTGATTTTCTTCCCATTTTTGTTTCCTAGTTATTTTCATTCTGTTTTTCATTGTGTTGTCAGTATCGTTTTTGATGGCTCTAAACAATCCTCCTCCTTCGTGTTTTCCTATCTTGTCTTCGAATCGTTGTATCGATGCGTCAACGTTAGCAAAGTCCTCTTCCCCACTTTTTTCTTGATACATATAGTCTGTCAACGTCGTCTCTTGGATGTAGTGCCTTATACATAGTCATTAGTTTTCTTGTTATTTGGTCCATTTGTTTAAGTTCATCTCTAGTCAGCTTGAGAAAGGGTCCCGAATATCTAACGAGAGGTACAGCCCAGGTATTTATCCCTTTTATAAGGTTTCTGCTTGTGAGTTTGGATTTGAGTAGTTTTCTAGTTCTGCAATATTCTTTTTTAAAATTGTTTTTCATTTCCACTTGTTTGCTGGTGTCAACCTCCGAGATGCCCAAGTATTTGTAGGTTTCGTTTTCTCTAAGCGTTCTAATTTAGTCTCGATTTGGTAGTTCCATTCCTTCATATAGATGTCGTTTGCCACTTTTCATTACAAGCATTGCGCATTTTTCTATGCCAAATTCCATTCGTATGTACTGACTGTATATTCTGATTGCGTGTATTAAAGTTTCCAGTTCATTTTCATTTTTTTGCAAATAGTTTGATGTCATCCATGACCTTTTCTTGCGATCTACTAAGGTTGTATCCGGTTGTGGATTTTCTGAGTATGTGGTTTAGTGACATCATAGGAATTATGAATATTAAGAGTGATAGTACATCTCCTTTAAAATACCTCTTTGGGTCTTTGCTTCAGCTAAGCTCCTTCCACCCTCCAGGTTTTTCTGGTTTTCTCGAGAAAGTTTATGACTTCATGTGATATTTTGTACATTTAGATGCAGTTTATTATTCAGCTTTGCGGACCCATATCATATCTGTGTAGTCAATCCAGGCCATAGCTACATTTTTCTGTCGTATCTTGCTCTCAATTAGGATGTGTTGATCTATATAACGTTCCTCTGTTGTGCCTCTGGATACTTTGCGGCATCCTTTCTGTTCCTCAGGGAACTGTCTGCAGCTTATTAGCGAGTAGTAAACGTCTTCTATTATTTGTGCTGTTAATAGTTTCCTCATTATCGGTAGGCAAGTTATGCGTCTGTAATTGTTTGGAGCGGTTCATTTACTTGGGTCCTTTTGGATCAATGTGGTCTCTCCTTTCATCATCCAGTCAGATACTTGTGCTTCTTGTAAGCACCTGTTCATTTCTAGAGCTAATCCCTCGTGAATAGAGGTGGATTTCTTGAACCAGAAACCATGTATTCCATCATGGCCTGGCGTTTTCAAGTTTGATATTTTTTCAGTGTCATTTTGAGTGAATTGATGTGAATTTCCGCTCCCGGGCCTTCTTCGAGTCATTCTAGTTCGCTTAACATATCGGCCTTTTTGTTATGTTTCTTTGGTTGTCATATTTTAATCCAAAATCGTTCGGTTTCTTTTGCATCCGGTTGTTGGTATGTTTTCAAGTCATATCCTCCCAATTGTTGATACAATTTTCTTTCGTTGTTTTAGAATGTCTTGTCTTGTCTTTGTCGATATCTCTTCGATCTTCTTTCTTTCGTAGGTACTTTCTGGTTTATTTCATCAATTTGTACTGTTATTTCATCAATTTGTACTGTTATTTTTACTTTGTTGCTTTTTTCTTTTCATTCCAACATATTTCAGCGTCTTTTTTTTTGTTTTATCATTTTTGCCGTTTTTTTAAAGATTTTTTTCTGCATTTCCAGTCGAATTTCCCATCTTGGTTTTAATTTTTCATCGTGATTTTTTAGAGGAATCCAATTTTCTCACAAAGTAGTTTGGCCCCTGCATATATTAGTTCATTTAGCTCGGTAATATTATTCATTGATATGTAAGGTTGGACTTGATTTATTTTATTCGTTTTTTTCATAAGTATTCCCCATTCTATATTTCTTAATGATGGTTGTCTTTTCACTGCGTAAAATTCTCTTTACATTTTCTTAATCTCTCTTTTGTTCTTGTGATAATGTTTTTTAGGATTGCTAGGTTGTGCGTCGTTTGGTAGCGTGGCGTTTTCATTTTCCGAAGTTAGTAGTTCGTGTCTATTCGGTTGTTTTTGTTTGACAACACTTGACGTGTCTGGTACCATATTAATATCGTGAGTTATTGTTTTCGGATGTATTATTATTATTATTATTATTATTATTATTATTATAATAAGTAGTAATAATAGTAGTTGTAAATGTTGTTGTAAATAGAAATTTGACAATATATAGTTACCTTTTCTATAAACCAAACCAAACTGAGGAATGGAACTAAATTTATTGCTAACTACTCGTGTGCATTTGATTGTTTTCATTCAGAATTATGAAGAAGGAAATCTATGATATGAAAACTGATTTTCGATTAAAGAGATAGGGTGGAAGATAACAAACAGATTATCGATTGATGTGAGATGTGGAAGATAAAAAAATGTTTTTCCATTGATGGGAGATGTAGAAGATAACAAACATATTTTTAATTGAAGAGGGAAGAAGAAGATAACAGACTGATTTTTAATTGATGGGAGATGTGGAAGATAACAAACTGATTTTTAATTGACGGGAGAATTGGAAGATAACAGAATGATTTATGATTGATGGGAGATGTGGAAGATAACAAACTGATTTTCAGTTGATGGGAGATGTGGAAGATAACAAACTGATTTTCAATTAATGGGAGATGTGGAAGATAACAAACTGATTTTCAATTAATGGGAGATGTGGAAGATAACAAACTGATTTCTAATTGATGGGAGAAGTGGAAGATAACAAACTGATTTTCGATTGATGGGAGATGTGGAAGATAACAAACTGATTTCTAATTGATGGGAGAAGTGGAAGATAACAAACTGATTTCTAATTGATGGGAGATGTGGAAGATAACAAACTGATTTCTAATTGATGGGAGAAGTGGAAGATAACAAACTGATTTTCGATTGATGGGAGATGTGGAAGATAACAAACTGATGTTAAATTGATGGGAGATGTGGAAGATGACAAACTGATTTTTGATTCATGGGAGATGAAGACGATAACAAACTGATTTTTAATTAACGAGAGATGTGGAAGATAAGAACGAGATTTTTAATTGACGGGAGAAGTGGAAGATAACAGACAGATTTTAATTGATGGGAGAAATTAAATATAACAAACTGATTTTTAATTGGTAGGAGAAGTGGAAGATAACAAACTCATTTTTAGTTGGTGAGAGATGTGGAAATTAACAAACTGATTTTTAATTGATGGGAGAAGTGGAAGATAACAAACAGATTTTCAATTGATGGGAGAAGTTGTTGATAAAAAACTGATTTTCATTTGATAGGCAAAGTGGATGTTTGCTATCTTCCACATCTCTCATCAATCGAAAATCGGTTTATTATCTTTCACATGTCCCATCAATTAAAAATGTGTTTGTTAACTTCCATTTTTTCCATCAATTAAAAATCAGTTTGTTATCTTCTACATCTGCCATCAATCGAAAATAAGCTTGTTATCTTCCACATCTCCCACCAATTAAAAATCAGTTTGTTATCTTCCACATCTTCCCTCAATTAAAAATCAGTTTCTTATCTTCCACATATCCCATCAGTTAAGAATCAGTTTGTTATCTACAACTTCTCCCGTCAATTAAAAATCAGTTTGTTATCTTCCACATCTCCAATCAATTAAAAATCGATTTGTTTTTTACACTTCACCCATCAATTAAATATCAGTTTGTTATCTTCCACATCTTCAATCAATCGAAAATCAGTTTGCTATCTACCACATCTGCCATCAAATAAAAATCAGTTTGATATCTACCACTTCGCCCATCAATTGAAAATCAGTTTTTTATCTTCCACTCCTCCCATCGAAAAATCGGTTTGCTATCTTCCACATTTCTCATCAATCGAAAATCAGTTTACTATCTATCATATCTCACATCATACGAAAATCAGTTTGCTGTCTTTTACATCTCTCATCAATCGAAAATCAGTTTGTTATCTTCCCCATCTCTCATCAATCGAAAATCAGTTTGTTATCTTCCCCATCTCTCATCAATCGAAAATCAGTTTGTTATCTTCCACATCTCCCATCAATCGAAAATCAGTTTGCTATCTTTAACATCTCTCATCAATTGAAAATCAGTTTGTTATATTCCACATCTCCCATCAATCGATAACCAACTGATTTTCAATTGATTGGAGAAATGGAATATAACAAACTGATTTTTAATTGATGGGAGATGTTGAAGATAACAAACTGATTTTTAATGGAGGGGAGATGTGGAAGATAACTGACAGATTTTCGATTGATGGGAGATGTGAAAGATAGCAAACTGATTTTCGATTGATGGGAAATGTGAAAGATAGCAAACCGATTTTCCCATCAATTAAAAATCAGTTTGTTATCTTTCACATCTCCCATCAATCGAAAATCTGTTTGCTATCTTTCACAGCTCTAGGCAATCGGTTTTCTATCTTTCACATCTCTCATCAATTGAGAGATGTGAAAGATAGAAAACCGATTTTCGATTGATGGGCGATGTGAACGATAGCAAACTGATTTTCGATTGATGAGAGACGTGAAAGATAGCAAACCGACTTTCGATTGATGGGAGATGTGGAAAATAACATGCTAATTTTCAGTTTAAAGAGAGATGTGGAAGATTAGAAAATCTAGCGTGGAACAAAAGATCAAATACGCGCATAACAGGACACTGCCTCTCTAACCTTCTTAGTCTAAAGAATTTAAAACCTCTTCCTTTTGATAGAGAAAGTTTTATTTCTCTTTGATATTGGATTAATAACGTTAATCAAGTCTTTTATAATGAAATTACAAACATTTCAACGTGAGGATTGTTGTTTTAAATGTCTTATTTCTTTACCTCTATATTTATCCCCTTGCAATATATCACGTACAATTTCCGTTGGCAGAACATTTTCCCCATTATGCATTTCTTTGTGACTGCACAATTTTTCTATGTATTTTAAATCAACTGTCAAATCATTATGTTTGTAGTTTGCTTTCTATTTATGACGAAAAAGAGGTCGACTGATACTTTTATAGAGATCTAAAAGAAAGGAATGTTTAAGTCTGAGGCAACATTCAGTGGATCGAAATGACCATGCCATCTTGATTGTTTATTTATTTGAGAATATTACAATTATAGAATTTTTATATTAAGAGAGAGAGAGAGAGAGAGAGAGAGAGAGAGAGAGAGAGAGAGAGAGAGAGAGAGAGAGAGAGAGCAGAATTGCTTACAGAATTGTCCCTGTTGACGTATACAAAGCAATCAAATTATTGTTACGTTAGTGTTATTTTTACTTCATACTACCATCGGTCTTTCTAGGCTTTGTAGTTTTGTTAGAATCAACAAAGTTGATGTTGCATTTAACTATGAGCATGAGCTGTCATAATCCTGAATGATCAGTGACCCCCAATAATCAGATATATCTGTTGTCCTGGATCTGATATATTCTTTTATTGTTGGAAATAAAGCCGTTGAATACTTGATGTTTCTTCACGTCACGCGTTTTATATTGATTTGTTTACATTTAGTAGTCAAAGACATTGGCATCAATTAAAGGGATATGTCTCAAGCATTTTGGGCAGTATGTATTAAAACCAACATTTTTGTAAAAAAATTTCCAATATCTGGAAGAAAGTTTTTCTTGCATTTATTTGCATGTGACACTTTTCAGAGAATCATTGATCTTGTCTTTGTAGATGTTTTCGATAGATTCATAACATTTTATCAAAATAATGTAAACTAACGTTTGTTTCACTTCCAAATTCCCAATTACCAAGCTGTACTCTCAGCTCTTTGCAAAGTATTTTCCTTAATAATTTATGCATCATATATAATAAAAAAATCAAACACAGTGTGCCATACAGAAGAGTTATATGACAGCATCCGTAGGAATATCTTTAAAAAAAACAAGATTTTCACAAAGATTTTAAGAATGATTTTTATGGAATGATCTGGTTTGGTTGTTTCATAGGATATCAACCTTCCCGGGTTATTTAATGACAAATCCATCCTTCTAGAAGAAGAGTAGTAGTACTATTTAACCCATATCTGGGAGGATAAGGGAAAGGGTATGATACCTTTCCCCTATGTATTTGTCCTAAAGTGAACGCAATAGCGACTGAGGTTCGAACTCACTTACTACGATTCTGTTGTTCCGAGTATTAATCATTACACCACGAAGTTACCCCTCTGTCTGGTATCACTTATTGGATCAAATACTTTTGATACTGAAGAATATATATAAAAAATCCTAAATTCATTTGATGATATAAACAACGAAATCATTATTTTCAGCATACATACTTTCTATTATTATTATTATTTTACTGGTAACACGCCTATAAAACGTTATGTATTGTGTACTACTAATAACACTCATATGTATATGTTAAACTCTTTCCAGATATCCGCAGGCGCTACATGAGACATAAAAGAAAATTTATAGCGAAAAAAAACAAGTTCGAGTATAACACTTTATTTTCACCAGTTGTGATTCCCACACCTTCAGTACTCCACTGAGCAGTCCTGGGCCTTTAGGACTTAATGCCTTCGTTAAGCGATTTGATCAAATTTAACATATCACCTGAAATACAAGATTTCCCTATGATTTTCCCCATTCCGATCTTTAGGCAATGTGTCGAAGGTCAATGTTAGTTCAACAAAGACGACTGAAAATTCCTTACTATACTTCCTATCTTTCCATGTAGCTGACAAAAGCTACAGATCAGGTCAACTCTGCCACGACCCGATCTTTCTTTCAGGATAGGTGTATTCAAAGAGTTCCTGTTGACGCAATTGAAGCTAAGATCTTATCGGTGATTGTCAAAAAAGATTAGTCTTTTTGATTGAACAAGTGATTGCTCCTAACATTTGAATTGTTCAGGAACATAGACTTGTCTCCATACAAAAGCCGATAATTTACTGAACAATTGGTTATTGCTCTATCTTATATTTCTTCATGAATACTGTTATCGCTAAATAGTTTCTGGTCGGAAGGATTTGGGAGATTAATTTAATCCAAGAAATTGATGAAAGATGGAAGCCCGTTTTTCTATGAGGATCTTTCAGGGATGCCCTCTACAAGCGTCTTATCAATAGATGATGGTATGCTAAAAACATTTACAAATATATCCACCCAACATTTTATGATCAATAATATGTGTAACATCTACAGATGTAGAAAATCGTCACTGCTTTTAAACGAAAATATCATAAAGAGCATTACTCAATAAATCATTCATATAATTGTCATTCTTGAGATAAAGGTCCAAATGGCTTTGTCGAATGAAACGAAATATCTTGAAATACCTTTTGATACAAGTGAATATATCTAAGTCTTCTATGAAGTTTCGTCATTAATTTGTTGATATTGAAGTTTTTCACCGCTAATTTAACATAACTCGATGAAAGTTACCTAAATCGTAAGGGTAGAGAAGTTAAATTTACGAGTCACACCATTAGAGTTCGAGTTTAGCTAAGACCGAACCATTATTCCATTAGACTATCTTAAGCTGTTTGGTCAGCAGTTCTTCTATTGAAGCAAAGATTCTGATTTTGATTTCTTCACAGTCGTAACAGAAAACAATGACGTGATCGATGAGATGACTGCGGTTTTCTGCTAATTGATGAATTTTATCAATGCAAAGATTAAATTTATTTCAAATAAATAAGAAAAATACATTTAATTCTCCTCTTCCATTTGATGCCGACCACGGTGAACTTTCACTGCACTCACAAGCATTACGTTAACCAATGTTAAAAAAAAAACACTTGTTTACAAAAATAAATTTTTGGTCTGAGGCAAGAATGGGGGTAGGTGTTTGTTTGTTTTTTTTAATTTGGGTGTGCTGAATTCAAATTTATAGTTTTGCTCTATCACCTCTAGTTTTCTGGCTTTTAAATAGTCTCATTTTAGTATAAACGGAGAATATATGTGCATATTTCAAGAGTTGCAGCAGCTTATAACAGATAAAACAGGATAGATAAAGAACACTGATTGAATCATTATACTTGGATGACACAATTACACAATTCATAGTACCACAGACGGTGAAAAGTGTGTTTTCTTAGAAGATCTAGTGTATTTTACCTCTGTGATGACACGCAGGAGGATCCAGTAGAAGTCTCCCATCATGCCGGAGTTTCATTTGCCTTGATAGTTGCTCTCTATCTTCGTAATGTCTTGGTGGGATCTTTCTCCATTCTCAGCACTAACTGTTCCAAGGTTTGTCGGGAAAAAGTTTGAATGAATATACTTGGATGACATAATTACACAATTCATAGTACCACAGACAGTGAAAAGTGTTGTGTATTTCGCCTCTGGGATGTCACGCAAGAGCATCCAGCAGAAGTCTCCCATCATGCCGGGGTTTCATTTGCCTTGATAGTTGCTCTCCATCTGCGTAATGTGTCCATCTTCGTAATGGGATCTTTCTCCATGCTCATCACTCACTGCTCCAAGGTTTGGCGGGGAGAAGTTTTGGAGGGAATGGAGAAAATGAATCTTGAGTGACATTCGGCACCCCAAATCCTCGTAAGACTTTAGCAACTTCTCAATTCAGGCTTGGTAATCTGGTACGAGTGTGTTACCAAGAAAGCCACTACAGACGGACTTGAATGCTTCCCATGCTCTCAGTTCCTTTAAATTAAGAAGCTCCTCAAAATAAGTATCCTTCAGCACTTCTCGGATTTGAGGTCCGACAAAAATGCCCTCATTGAGCTTAGCAGCACTAAGACCTGGGAACACAGAAGACAAGTGTTGGAAGGCAGCACCATTTTTGTGCAACGCCTTCCCGAAATTCTTCATCAAACCAAGCTTGATGTGAAGAGGAGGAAGAAGCACCTTATTCATGTCCACCAGAGTATTCTCCTTGAGGCTGTGTTTGCCAGGAACAAATGACCCCCAATCTTTCTGCTTGTAATGCTGGGATATAGCTTGACTATCCCAGAGACAGAGAAAACAACAGTACTTTGTGAAGCCCGCTTGCATACCCATAAGAAGACCAATGACCTTATTTGTTCCAATTCCTGAAACTGGTGATCCTTACATCTTCCTGGATTAAGTTCCACTGTTTAAGCCGAGAAGCCAAGAGCTCTGACTGCTGTTTTGACAGATACAAATCACGAGCAAGATCATTCAGGTCTTCTTGCGTGATCCAGTGTGGCTCATTGCCACTTGTTCCTAAAAATGTAGACTCAATATCTTCCAAAGATATTGACTCGGCAGAATCCTCCCTTGAAGGCATTTCTTCATCTGATGAGGAAAGAAGATCCTTATTTTATTGGAGGTGTGGGTACAGGAAGATTATCTGAATGGAGAACGGGTCTTATTGCAGATCGAAGTTTGGGATATTTGATCTTTTTCCTAGAACCAGTTATATTAGTTAAACAAAAATAACAATCATCTGTGTGGTTTTGCGGCTCTCTCCAAACCATCGGGACTGCAAAGTTGAAAGCCACTTTCTTGCCATTAAACCATGCTGTTAGTCCATTGTAGCAGGGTTTACAACAGATGTGTGGAGCCCAAGACTTGTCCTGATCACCAATTTTTACAGTCAAAATAGTGAAAGTAGGCGCTTCTGCGGAGGGAAGTGATGGTTCTACGCTGTGTAACTGTTGTGAAGTCCCCACACACGTAGCAGAAAGAATTGGTCTTGTTGAGGCATCCTCGACATTTTTACGTGCTCGATGCCATTGGAGAATCAGAAAATATAACAAAGTAAAACTAAATGTGCATTTGAAAATATAATACTAATACTTAGTAACCCAAAAGATGTGTAATACGATAGTTGAGGGACACCAACCTCCTGCGCCGCCTGCGAGACAACCTCTTCAAATGACTGCCAGAGTGTGGATTGATACCTGCTTCCTTAACTGTCAAAATCCGTCTTGATATATATATATATATATATATATATATATATATATATATATATATATGTGTGTGTGTGTGTGTGTATATATATATATATAATGTAATGTAATGCTATCACTTACATTTAGTGCATAATAACTAAAAAATAAGGCATAAGTCTCACAATATTAAAATTAACCCTGAATTCATATACACCTTTATGTACCATATATGCACAAAATACACACTATGCATATCTAAAAAACTAGAGGTGATGAGTAAAAACGGATTTCAAATTTGAATTCAGCACTTTCAAATTTGGTAAAAACGGGTATTTTTGTGCTTGCCTCAATTTCGTTGTAAACCAGTGTAATTTGTCTTTTTGAGTGATTTTCAAACTTGCTCTTATCATCGGTGCCATCCGCCACTCGAAAACTAGAAACATATGCACTGATGAAAGTTGCATTCTAACAATCAATGAACATTTCGGGCATATAGTCGGGAGATTTTGAAATATCATATCAAATAACAAATAAGCACCGGATACTCGTTTTGCCACATACGGTTTTCTAGTCCAGTGAAAAGTAAAGTCACTTTTTTTCCCAGTTGTTTTCAGCGTCTGGCCCCCATGACTCCCGTAGAGCAGCAATACCTAAATACTTTTCTAACAAAATCTGAGAAATATCAGCCGTCTTATATTCCACGGTTTCTTGTCTAGCAATGTTTGAATATTTTAACATCTTATGAACAGGTTTACTATTCGTACTTACGTTTAACTTTATTTCTCGGATGATAATTTGTTAGACTGTAAAAGATTATAATAGCTTATTTGATCAAAGGGATTAAAACAAGTTCAAGGGAATATATTATCACGGGTATTTTGTGAATGCTGTCAGTGACAGTGTGATCAACAGATGATTGTCTATTTTAAACATTTTAAAATTGTTTCGTCTACCATTTTTTATATCCTTACAATCAGTAAGAATGACGTTATCAAACATTTTTATTAGAAATGTGTCATTGATTCTAGATTTAATACACCTCTCAGTTTCTAAAAGAACGAGTTGATGTTATGTCTCTTGGCGGTATCCTGAAGAGTAATCATTTTCTCCTGTATCACGTTTGCATTTTTTAAGTTGCAAAGATGAGTCGAAAAAACTTTATTGCCTTTTTCTTGACACACATTTATTCTTTAAAGAGTTGATTTTCACTCACCGATCTTTAATTTACATCTGCTCAAATAAGGCAAAATCACAGACAGACTACATCCTCATAAGAAATACGAAATAGAATAATAGTGCACTGAATTGCGAGACATATTCATTTTTCGAGTGTGTATCATCCGCTCACTGAATTGTCACGGCAAAGATACGATTGAACCGACGAAGAAATGCGACCCGAGCAACAGCAACCGTAAACTATAACTGGTCCCTGCTTAACAACAAGGATATTAGGGATAAATACACGTTAGCATTAAGAAACAAATTCGATGCACTACAGGAGATATCAGAAACACCTTCTCCGAATTAGTAATACGTAAACTTTGTCAATGCCCACTTAAAAACGGTAGCAGAATGCATAGCAACCAAAAAAGAACTAAACCTAGAGTCCCATGGGAGACATTAGCGGTTAGAAATAAGCGTACAGACGTAAAAACCGCTTCCCTATGCAATAGGAGGAAACCAATCAATTTCTATGCTCAGAAACTTAAGAATGCACAAAAGGAACTAACTAAAGCATACGTAAATGAACAAACAGAATCCATACAAAATCGAATCAATAAGATTAGAGCCTTGGTTGAAGATAAATGATCTAGGATAGAGTAGCAGACGGTAAACGCAGAGAGCAAAAGGAAGAGCACTGTGAGAGCTTAACTGAAAGCTATCATCCAAGAAAAACGAATACACCTTTAGAAACAATATTTCGAGAACTTACTTCGAAAACTTCCGAAAGTTACGGACGAACCAATCACAAAAAATATTAGTAATCAACTAGACATCAAACGACGACAGTTTACGCAAGTGGAACTCGACTCAATAGTAAGAAAAAACAATAATAAAAAAGCAGCAGGGCTTGATGAAATATTCCTAGAAGTATGGAAACAAAGATATTCGACGATATATTCCTCCGATACTGTAACGCCGTATATAGCCAGAACACGATAGACTGATAGACAAAGGGATGCATCCTCATTTTCCCTAAGAAGGGTGACCTTAGAGTAGCTAAGAACTACCAAGGTATAACCCGTACATCCATTGCGGTCAAGATCTACAATGTTCTACGGCATAGAACCAAAAATTGAGAAAATACTTAGGAAGAACCAAAATGGCTTTCGGAGATATCGATCCAAAACATCACCAATTTTGACTATCTGTTGAATTCTAGGCGGTGTTCGTGCAAAAAAACTCCAGGCAACACTATTATTCGTCGACTTCTTTAAATCATTTGTCTCAATACAGCAAATTATTCTCGACTGCGGCCTCCCGAAAAAACCGTCGTAGCAATAATGATGCTATATAAAAACACGAAAGTAAAAGCCCGCTCACCAGATGGAGACACAGACGACCTCAAAATTGTAGCAGGTGTGCTGCAAGGAGATACATTAGTCCCATACCTATTTATTATCTGCCTAGACTACGGGCTTCAAACATCAATAGATTTCATGAAAGAAGACAGTTTTATGCTGGCAAAAGAAATAAGAAGAAGATACCCCGCACAAAAAATTCACCCACCGAAACCTGCTATATAATCTGGAACTAGCAGCAGGTGGCATAGTCCTCCATGTCAACGCAGATAAAACAAAATACACGTGATTTAATTAAAGCAGCGACATCTCCACTCAATATGGACAAGCAAAGGTTGGACAACCAACTAGAACCTATATACAACAGCTCTGTGTCGATAAAAGCCTTGAAGACCTCCTGGGAGCGATGGAGGATGGGGACGTGTGGCGAGAGAAGGTCAGAGATATCTGCGCTAGCTACACGATATGATGATTATATTTAATTTGTTTCACAAATAACAAGATTTTCAATTGTTAAATAAGGATTCCAGTTATTTGTAGTTAATGACAGGATGTTTGTGTGAAAATATGTCTTTTTCGAGCTCTTTTTTCTAATCCCATTCCCATGCGAAGAGCTGCTTTTTTTACTGATGAAAAAGTTCCAATGTCTTCTTTCGTAAACAAAAGGTCATCACTTAATCTTGAAGCCAAAGTTATGAGCAAGAGATAATTTAAAATAAATAACAAAGAAAGCAAATCTTTCTTTTACATTTTTTTAATTTACGAATGTTATCATTGTTCTTATTGTAGCGTTTCTATACCCATAAACAACAAAAATGACTGCTTTATAATCAATTTGTAGCATTGTTTTTTTAGCAAAAGTATAAAGATTTTGTCTTCTTCAAATCATCTTCTCCCGTTTAATACATTTGTTAGTGATGAACAACTGACTGGTATTGCACTTAGCATTTTATTTCATATATTGATTGATGATTACTCTCAGGAAAGAGCCAAATTCCTGGAAAATTTATAATAATATACCCAGGCATTACTCTCAGACTTACAAGCGTACAGAGAGAAACACACACACACACACAAGGGTTTATGTGAGTGAATTAAGAAATTAGAATATTCAACAATGAAATAATGACATAGATTTCTATGTTGCACAGAGCATCTAAGACGGTTTTCCTGTAGTATTTGGTAAAATATGAATTCGCTGACTTAAAATGGGAAAATAGGTTTTATATATTCCTTCTTTATAATATTTGACGCACAGAAAATAATGAGTTCACACACACACACACACACACGCACACACACAAACACACACTCACTTATATATATTTGTAAAGATATATATATATATATATATATATATATATATATATATATATGTGTGTGTATGTGTGCGTGCGTGTGTGTCTGTATGTCTGTGTGAGTGTGTGTTTAATGAAAACGGAAGAAAAATAAATCCGGCGTTTTCCCACGTAACGCTAAATGTAATCGCCAAATACAATTTCCTGTGAAGCGAAAAGCGAAAGTAAAGAACTTCATTTTTTTCATATATGAAGGGGATTATATTCTAGTAATCTTTAATTTGGAGTCGTCTCTCTTTCCGGAAACTAAGAAGCCTGAAGCACTTTGAAATTAACATCGATTTGGCGGGAAAATAATTTGATAATTTGATCCGCTTTTGCGAACAAACAATTTGCATATTTATAAATCAGGCAAGGTATGGGACAATAGTTATTTACTGCCTATTTTTCAATTCAATAACATGACTGCATGAATCTACATAGAAAAAAAATCGCTATTTTACTCTCTATACTTATCTGTTCATATAAAGAATATATATATATATATATATATATATATATATATATATATATATATATATATAAATAAGGTTAAGTGTTTGTGGCCACCGAATATTTCTTTAAAAAGAAAAGCTTAAAATAACATAGTTTTTCATGTCTTTTCGGGAGAGATTTAAGTTTCAGTAACCACTGTGCATTTGGTTTGATTTTGAGAAAAATACTTACTGTACAATGAAAAATGTTATATCATCATATTTTGGGGTGTGTGTGTAAGAAGACCTTCGCGTGCCTTGACTCTTGCTTTTTATATTCTTGGCATTCTTTCCAACATCTTATGAAAAAAAATATTCGTCAAGCATTGCAGAATCTTACACTCGCTCTTTGTGTATTCTCTTCCAATTCTCCTATTCAATTCATATCACACTAATTCAATCAGAGTAGGGTCAATAGATTGAGGCAGCCAAGTCATAATTTCCAGAATATTGCTCCTTGTTTGACTCGAGGGATTTTTGATATTATTCTGAAAAGTGTTTTGGATCGTTGTCTTTCTGAACGGTGAATTTCCTTAAAGTTATATGTGAACCAGATGTCTTTGGAAAATCAAATGGTATTATCCTTTTTTATGATCCCCTTGCCTAAATATATTTTCAAGCACTCCCTCTCCCAAAATAACCCACAAATCAATAGACCCAGCATCATACTTAACTGTTCGAAGTACACGTCTATTATTCAGTCATTCTCCATACTTTCTTCCTGTATATTCTCTCCTCTTTCAACTAAAATGTTCAGTTTTAGACTTATCTGTCCACAATTCCTGTTGTTTCTTTTTCAGTGTTCAGTTCTAAGGCTTATTCATCTTCCAAAATAGGAAGACCTACATGGGTAAGCATCCTTGATCCTTCCTGATTTAGGTTGTTTTTCTCAGTAGAGAGAGACACTTGTTGCTGGCGAGAGGGATTAAGTTCAAGAGTTAAATATGGAAAACTCTTGATTCTCTGGCTATTGATAATTAAGTGTTTCTGTTTGAGTTTACCATTTTGTGCAAATTATTTCAAAATTAAAATAATGAATTAAAAATACAGTGAAAACACTTTTGAAATGATACATTCTTTAAATTTTGGTAAAAGTCAGTATTTCTTGTAAAAAATAACAACTAAAGAAACAACATTGGTCGGTGCTGAGTCAACATATAGAGCCTCTCTCAAAATATAACTATGTTAAGCTTTTTCTTCATCTTCAAAAAGTCTACAGAAAGGTTTTTGGTAAAAGAAAAAAAAAACAAACTTCATTCTTCTCAGACAAAATACGCACAATTTAACAAATGTATTGTGGACAGACATGTCCATTTTAGAACATTTTGTTATTCAGAGGAGAGTGAACATGAAAAGAAATCCTGTAAAAATTTTGCTGCACTAGACATTTTATCTTTTACTTAAAACAATAAAACATTTCATTTTAAGATGTTTTCTTTTTCAAATATTTGTTGGACCCAAATATTTTGACTTCGGTATATATATATATATATATATATTGTGACGAGGAAATATGACACCCTAATACATTTAACCGTCAGCGGACGAAAGTAGTAAGCAAGAATTACAGGATATTGGCAGTGAGAGATGCTCTCTCTCTCTCTCTCTCTCTCTCTCTCTCTCTCTCTCTCCCACCCTATCTATCATTACAAGGTGGGATAGGCATGGGAGAATATCATTCTCCATTAGCCATGTATGTGTCAGTGGAGAGGCAGACTCCCCGACCATGTTTGGTACTGAGGGAAAAACCGCCAAAAGTCAACAAGTGGCAATTTTTCAAACTACGGAAATAAGTCAGTTGCGGTTCATTCATCACTGGGTGAGTTGAATAAAGTGTTGTCATTCATTCATCACCAGGTGAGACGCATAAAGATTTGCCATGTAGTCGAAAGGTGAAGACACACGAGCAGTTGTATTTTGTTCGTTGAAAATTAAGACATAATTTGGGATACGGAAGAAACCCAAATTCCAAAATAATGCCGAGCAGAGAACTCTGAGAGAAAAGAAAGAGCTTATCTTTTGAATGAACCAGTACTCCGAGGTATGGTATAAATGAATACCCAAAGGAAAAAACTTGTCCTCGAGGAAAGAGACAATTACCTTATCCGAAATAAGACGTGTATCCTTCTACCAACATAATGTGGAAACCCAATAATGAAAGAAAAAGAGAAGAGAATAAGCTCCACAAAACTCCAAGTAAGTGAACATACAATTTAAGTATATTTAACTTTATCCTGCTGAATTCACACTGAAATAATAAACTTGAGATTTGAGGCACGTGTTTGGCCATTAAATCCCATAGTCTGAAGGAAAGCAGACCGTGTCTACCGTTGTCGAACTACATTCTCACCTTCCGCAACTAATAGATATTTTATAGTGGAATCATCTGAGGTTAAAGATATTTTATGAGGGGCTTTGTCCGAGATACGGATATTTTAGTGGAGGCTACTTCCTAGATACAGAATGACTTTCTTGCTCCTGATTTTTACTTGAATTGTTTCTGTCTTTGTTTCTTTCTTTTATTCAATAAAAGAACATTGTTATTAATCTTATTAACCTAAACACGGCAGTTAAGAGTCCTTCTTTTATTGTGAAGAATTGTATTTGTCGAAGACCTTGTATTTGTGGGGGAAAGCTTGCCAGTTAGCTATGTCGACTTTTAATTACTCACCTATAACTCGCCTAGTGGCTTTGAAATGTGGCGCGCTTCGGAGTTGGTGATATCTGTGACACTAAATAGCGTTCGGCAGACCACAGCCAACGTCTGTGCCCTTCGTTAACTGGTGGAATTGGCGGGAAAAAACAGCACCCAGCAAGCCCGCCAGGTACATATCGGCGTAACAATATATAGGAAAATGATTAACTCCAATCTACACCAAATTAGTTAATAAGAATAAATAAAGAAATTATAATACATTGATGACACTCCGAACAATAGCAAGAGTAGGCTATGTTGTGACAGAAATGGAAGAAATGATAAAATAAAGAAAATCAGCAACATGGTGTAAAAGCAATAGAAGACAAGGCTAGACTTGGCAAGATTTGGCGGCAAAATTGATCTTTTGGGAATTTTGAAAGAGCTTAAAGTTTTACCATAATAAAAAACAATATACAAACCAGAATTTCTCCAAGAAAATGAGATTCATGAAGTTTTCTGTGATTTTAAGAATCACCCAATTCCAATGTGAAGAGCAGATCTTGCATTTATTTGCAAGTGAAAAAGAAATTGTAATCTTGTGGATTTTGCTGTTCCAGTGGACAATTGAGTATAAATAACAGTGAGCTAAAAGACCGAAAAATCCTACGTTTTTGTCAGAAATATAAAACTTTAGTAAAATATGAAGGTGATGGTGAAACCAAATGTTGTCAGTACACATGGAAAAGTCCACAGAAGAATGAATTGGAGACTGGAAGAATTGGATATCAGAGTAAGAATCGACACGGTTCAGACCTCAGCATAAAGAACATCAGCAAAGATAATCATAAAAGTCTTGGAGACGTGAAGAGAACTCCTATCTCTCTGACTCCAGTTAAAAATCAAGCGAAAAATTAATAAAAACATAATTTCGCTGCTCAGGCTGACCCTAGAATAAAATTGAAAAGAGAAAAGGAGGATAAGTACCTTGCTAGGGAATAAAGGGAACTGTGGAACATGAAAGTGACAATTATACCAGTCGTGATTGGTGCTTTTAGCATAGTCACCAAAGGATTATTAATACGATTGGAAGACTTGGAAATAATAGGTCGAATGGAGTCCATGCAAACTACTATATTATTGAGAACGGCCAGAATACTGAGAAGAGTCCTGTTGACTACAGGAAACTTGCTGTCTCTCGAACACCAGGGAAAGTCCATCAGCTAACACTGATGTGAAAGCTCTCATGATAATAATGATGATAATAAAAGAAAAGAAGGAAGAAGTGGACTTAGCAGCATTGAAGAAATCTTTGACGCATGGATACAACGAATCGAAGACGTGAGAGAAAAGGAAAAAGACTGATTACAGCCACCAGAAACTAACTGATAACACGAAGGCCAACATAACGACAATAACTAGAAAACGAAAATGAGAAGAAAAACGACTCTATGGAACTTTTAAGCGAGTAATTAGCAACATCTCAGACGAAAAAATCGGGACATGGCTAAGAAAAGGAAACTTTACGAGAGAAACAGAATCTCTCCGGGTACCAGCTCAAAAAAAAGCTGGAAAGACCAATCATATCAAAGCGAGAATAGATAAGACATAACAAAATAGCAAATTTAGCTTATGTGGTGATAGAGACGAATCATTTCATCATAAAATAAGAGAATGCATCAAATTAGTACAGAAAGAATATAAGAATAGATAAGATTCGGAGAAAAAGGTGATCCACTGGGGGGGTGCAAGGAATTTAAATTTAATCATACGAACAAATGTTATATGCACAACCCAGCATCTGTCGGAAAGATGAGACACATGAACTCCTATGGGTTTATAACATACAAACCCATCACCTAATCCGGTACAGATGACCAGACTTTAGAATTATAAAAAAAGAGAGAACTTGCAAAATTGTGAACTTCTGACTGACTATAGAATTAAATTGAAAGAAAATTAAAATTAAAAGAAGGATAAATACCTCGACCTTGTTAGGGGATGGAGAAAAATCTATAGAATATGAAAATGATAATTATACTAATTGTCATTGGATTCCTGTCACCAAAGGATTATTAAAGGGACTGGAGGACTTGGAAATAACAGGACTATCCAAACTACAACATTATCGAGAGCGGCCAGAATACTGAGAAGAGTCTTGGAAACTTGAGGAAACTTAGTGCCACTCAAACTCCTCTGGAAGACCATCAGCGTTAGCTGATGTAAAAAACTGTCAAGGAGTAAACAATAATAATAATAATAATAATAATAATAATAATAATAATAATACTAATAATGAAAAGGCCTGTTAGACATCAAACTAGGAAGGTTTACTCAAGAGGAACTAGACTCGGTACTGAGAAAAATTAAAAACAGAAATGAATTACCCCCGGAAGTGAGGAAGGCTTGAAAATTCGATTACATACTGCTCAGACTCTGTAATGATGTATAAAATCAAAATCCTATAGACAGATGGATAAAGGATACATCCCACCCTTCCCTAAAAAGGATGACCTCGGATTAGCCAAGAACTACTGAGGTATAACTCTTACGTCCATAGGGGCCAAGATATACAATTCCCTACTACCCAACCGTATAGAACCCAAAATTGACAACATACTTAGGAAGAACCAAAACGGATTTCGAAGAATTAGATCCACGACCTCACAAAATTTGACTATCCGTCGAATTCTTGAAGGTGTACACGCAAAAAACGAACAGGCAACAATATTATCTGTCGACTTTACTAAGGCCTTCGGCAGAGGAAAGATGGATATCCCCTTTGCAAAACATTTCAATTTGGTTTTCTATGCTGCTTTTCTATATTCTCATGCCGTCGGATCACATTTCAAACTTAACTCATAAATAGAGTGATAGATAGATAGATGTATTTATTTACAGTACAAAACAAAACAATAGTTTGGCTATGGTTTCAATCCTCGTACAGAAATGGGTGTTTGTAGATGTGTGTAAATGTTTTATGTGTAAATATAATATATGTTGTGGACAGTCTGTGAACTTTTCTGTTGTGGTCAGTAATAAAAAAAAATCAAGTGTGATTTGTAGAACTGAAAGTTGTCGGTTCGGTTTACTGCTTCTGTCGCAGAATGTTGAAACTGCACACACGCACGCACACGTGCAGACACACACACACACACACACACACACACACACACACACACACACACACACACACATATATATATATATATATATATATATATATATATATATATATATATATAATTCATATTTTCAGCAGATTGTAGCATTTTTCATATAAACTTTAACAAAATACATCTTAACTTCATTTTATAGTCAATCTTATTAAAGTACAGAAAACAGGAATAAAATTTCACGCACTCATAAATGTAATACTTTATATTCCAATTTTAAGCAAACATGAATATTAGGATATAAAGAAAAAGAGAATGTTGATTTTTCAACAGCCATTTTATTTTTCTTCTTCGTTGAATATTTTTTATCCCTTTAATAATTTTGAATGTTTGTGTACGTAAATAGGAAAAATATTGCTAAGCACGTATGAAGAACATTGAGATATGTGAAGCGAGAGGATATTCAACCAAAAAAAAAAAAAGAATATACTGCTTAAAATATTCAAAAAGTATTTAATTTCTGCAAAATCAAAATATCAGAATAACAATCTCTCTCCCTGGACATCTGTTTCATACACCTCATGTTGCGTAAATCAAATATGCGTAGCTATGAGAGAAAATGCATCAGGCGTGAATAACTGTAACAATCAAGAACGGTATATATTGTGGTTGAGAAGAATAACATTCTAATTATAATACCCCTCCAAAAGTGTGTCAGCTGAAATACATGATGAAAATGAGAACACAGGATATTAAATATATGTGTTTGTAAACTTGTAATCTATCTATCTATCTATCTATCTATTGTCACTTCATTTTTTTCAACAAATTCTTTTCACTTTTGAGTCATAAGTATATTTTTATTGAAAAAAAAAACAACATATATTTTTGGGAGTTACATTAGTTTCTTTACATACCAATAAGTAACTTGGGTATTTCTTCGTAGATGTTTATGTCGCTGTATTTGTTTTTTGTATGAGCATGTACAGGTGGTGCTTGCTTGTGCATCTGAATACTTACATATATCTTATTAACAGTCAGTATATCCTAAAATGACATCATAAAAAATATCG
This sequence comes from Sepioteuthis lessoniana, assembly GCA_963585895.1. Classification (NCBI taxonomy): domain Eukaryota; kingdom Metazoa; phylum Mollusca; class Cephalopoda; order Myopsida; family Loliginidae; genus Sepioteuthis; species Sepioteuthis lessoniana. Next base: position 119,367,634 of record OY757915.1, on the reverse strand, counting down.
ATAATGAAACCTATTTCGATCAACCTTTATGTGAATCCAGACAGAATATTCGCTCATATACATTAATACATACTTAAATTCACACAAGTAAATCCAAATATTTTAATATATTATCTCTAATTGATTCTTTTGCCGAGTAGTAAAACCATTTCTCCAATATCATAGAAATCAATGCTACAAAGGTTCTAATTCATGTGAGTTATTGATTATTTTCCCATATTTATACATTAAGTCAATTGGTTTTATAATAGAGATGAGTCTTAGCCTTTGGGGTAAATCGATTCCTCCTCTCAGGGAGGTAAATCCTTCAATAATCTAAACGGTTCCAGATAACAAGCATTCGTTCGATTCTGTTTAGTCATTAAAGTATTTCACACTTCGTAAGATTGGCTCTACGTGAGCTACAGGCCAGCGGGTCTTTAATATTGTGAGAAAATTGCCATATTAGTGAAAATGTTGGATTGTTCAACCGGGGACTGCGAGTAATCTTAATAGTAAAACTTTGCCGAAACATTCGCTAAACATTCAAGATTCTGCGGAGAAAAGAAATAAACGATAACTAAATAATATTCGTGTACGTAAAACTTTTTAAAAAACTTTTTCTTCACTGTTTCTTCAAATGTTCATAAAAAAGTATTCATCAGACTGAAAGTTGTCATAAAATGTACAAGTATCACTTAATTTCGTTATTGCTCTTTAAGGAAACACCGCCGCCAGAACCATTGCCGAATGATAAAAACGATCACTTCTGTTGTTGCTTCATTTTGAGTGTGAAATCATTTAACCTAAATTTCCTACTTTCCTGATTTCATTACCATATTAATATTACAGATGCAAATATAAAAATGAAATTAAAAGAATAAATGAACATTTTTCCAATTAAAACATTCTGACATACAATACAGAATTACGAGGAGGGATCATTTTATTCAGTTTTGTCGAATTAAATTTTGTCTAAGTTCTCTCGTTGAATAAAATCTTCAAAAGTGTCTATGAATATAAATAACTGTAATTTGAATAAAATATTTAAATTTGGTCTTAATAATAAGATCTATTTTATGTTATTAATTATCAAAGAATATGTTTTGGTTCCTTTTGTTTAACAGCATATCAATCTTCAGGGGTTATTTAATGTCAAAGCAAAATTTGTAAAAGAACCATTCTGATTCTATTTAAGCAATCGCTGAAAGGCTAAGAGGGTCCATAACTTTCCCAAGGGAATTAGTACGATAATAAATGTAATAACTTGAGTAGGGTGGGAATTGGCTTACAACAATTTCCTCGTCCAACCCGTTAACCATTACAGAACTGGAAATCTCAACCACAATTTGTAAGTATTCTTATATATTAATAATGATGTGAATAGTACGTGCAGAATTATCGAAAAGACTGCTTACACTGCATTTGAAATAATTCCCTACTAAATAATATATTACTGACTACGTTTTGTATGTTGATTCGAAACCGAATGTCAGCATTGTGTTTTAACACTGCTGTATTTTGAGTTACCTGCATTCAGATAAGACGAGAGTGTCTTATTAGAAGTATCATTCAAAGGTTAATATCTGCTTTCAGACACTTTTTAAAAAAAGACATTGGTGCTTTTGGTAGGTACAGTTACCAAAGGATTATTAAAGGGAATGGAGGACTAGAAGCCTGGGGGACGAGTGGAGACTATCCTAACTACAACATTATTGAGAACAGCCAGAATACTGAGTCCTAAAAACTTGTAGAGACTTGCTGTCACTGAAACTTCAATGAAAGACCATCAGCTAACGCTGATGTGAAAAACTCAAGAAATAATAATAATAATAATAATAATAATAATAATAATAATAATAATAATAATAATAAGAAGAAGAAGAAGAAGAAGAAGAAGAAGACCTGACCTTATAATATTCAACCACAAAAAGGTGAATTTGCAAAATTGTCAACTTTTCTATCCCGGCGGACCACAGAATAAATATGAAGGAAAGTGAAAAGAAGGATAAGTACCTCGACCTTGCTAGAGAATTGAAAAAGTTGTGGAACATGAAAGTAATGATTGTGCCAATTGTGATTGGTGCTTTAGGCACAATAACTAAAGGATTATTAAAAGGCCTGGGGGACTTGGAAGTTGGCGGACGGGTAGAGACTATCCAAATGACAGCATTGCTGAGAACGGCCAGAATCCTGAGAAGAGTCCTGGAGACTTGAGGAGATTTGCCGTCACTCAGACTCCAGTGAAAAACGATCAGCTAACGCTGATGTGAAAAACTATAATAATAATAATAATAATAATAATAATACACACTGTAAGAATATACAGTCAGGGCATAGGGATGGAATTTGGCATAGAAAAATGTGACATGCTTGTAATGAAAAGCGCCAAAGGACACCGGATGGATGGAAAGGAACTACCAAACCTAGAATCAAAATTAGAATCCTTGGAGAAAAAGGAACCTACAAATACTTAGGGATATTGGAAGCTGACATGATCATACAAGTGGAGATGAAGGAAAAAATTAAGAACGAGTATCTCACAAGAACCAGAAAGCTACTCGAGGCAAAACTATATAGTAGAAACCTTATCAAAGGAATAAATACGTGGACTTTTCACCTCGTAAGATATTTAGGACCATTTTTTAAGTGGACCTGAGAAGGCGTTCAACAAATGGACCAGAGAACAAGAAAATTAATGACCATGCATAAGGCATTAAATCCGAGAGATGATGTTGAGAGATTATATGTGTCAAAGAAAGAAGGAAGAAATGGACTTGCCCGCAATGAAGACAGCATTGACGCATCAATACAACGACTTGAAGACTACATAGAAAAGTGCGGAGAAAGATTGATTACAGCCAGCAAAAACAATACTGACAACACGAAAAACCTGTGGAACATAAAGGTGACGTTTATACCAATCGTAATTGGTAATCTTGGTACAATAACTAAAGGATTATGAAAGCGACAGGAGGACTTGGAAATAAGAGTACGCGTGGAGACTATCCAAACTATTACATTATTGAGATCGGCCGGAATACTAAGAAGATTCCTGGAGAATAGAGAAGAATTGCTGTTACTCAAACTTCAGCGAAAGACCATCGACCAACGCTGATGTGAAAAACTCACATGAGAAAATAATAATAATGATGATAATAATAATTCCAAGCTACAAACTGTCAAAATATCACTCGAGAGAAGCTGAATCTTTTTTAAAGAAGCACAAATTAAGTTTATAAGGACAAATTATGTAAAAGCGAAATAAATAATACGCAACAGATTAGCAAGTGTGGATTATACCGTCATTGAGACGAAACAATTTGTCCAATAATAAGCGAATGTTACAAACTAGCGCAATAGGTCTATAAGACTTGACACAACAGGGTAAAGAAGGTAATACACTGGAAATTGTGTAAGAAAGTGAAATTTGACCAATTTCCGATATGATTTAGGTACAAACCAGATTCCGTCCGGAAAAATGAGATGCACTAAATTCTTTTGGATTTTATATACAAACAGATTGCCTAATTCAGGCCACAATATTATACTTTCAAATAATGAACAAAAAATAACCTGCAGTATTAGTTTAGTCCTCCCGACGGATCTCAGAGTGAAAGTAAAAGAAAAGGAAAAGCAAGATGAATGCTTGGACCTTGCTAGAGAACTAAAAAGTGTATAGAAAAAGAAAGTAACGGTAATAGAAAATGTAATTGACGGGTTTCGAACGATTAAAAAAGGCTTTATAAGGGGTTGGGTCTAGGGGAGTTGAAAACCTTTGGAAGACTCGAAACCATCCAAATTACAGCGTTGTTGCGATCGGTCAAAATACTGAGAAAAGTCCTGGAGACTCGAATGGACATGATGTCACTGTGAATGGAAAGCCATCATTTATAACTGGTGTGAGAAACTGCCAAGAAGTAAAATAATCATAATGATACACATAATGTATAACTTGTATCAATATAAACTCATAACAATTGCATAGCAAGGCTGATATATTAATAGACATAGAAACAAAATAAAATACCCGCCATGACAACTGTATTGACAGCAAAAGTTTTGTTAGAATAGGAATAGGTTTAGTTTGGTTCACTTCGGTTTAGTTAGTGTTTATGGCATATCAACAGTTGTGATGTTATTTAATGGTAAATGATCTTTATACATGTTTATATCAAGTATCCATGATTTGAAAATAAATTTTTGATAAAATTTTCAAACGGGCCTGAACTTATTTTGGCAGACAATTTTATGGTTTCAAGTATTTCTACTTAATTCTATTTACTATTAATTATTTGTTTGCACAAAGTTAAATAGGTTCAAGTATCGCTATGCAACAGTAACAGTTTAATATCTGTCATTTGTTTGCACCCGGGTTAAATGTCAAATATTTCTATTTGACCCATAGATAGGACTCTATCAGGTGTAAACACTTCGAGTAAAAGTGGACCTGGGCGTGACGGCAATGAAAATGTACTCCACGTTCCCCAAATCCCCAGGACTGGAACCTCATCATCAGATTGTTTGGTGGCATATCCAGAACACTTCGTGGTGGCGGTGGTGGGGGTCTTACTCCTTCGCAAAGATGCAGTCAGTGTATTCTTCAGCCCCAGCTGACTGGGCTGATTTTGAGAATAACTCAGACTGCGCTACTGATTCACGAGAAAATTCATTCGTAATCGAATGGAAAACAAAATGAAAATTATTTTTAGGAATCAAATAGATGGCGTGATCCAACGAGTCACATATATGGATATTCATTTTATATGATAAATGATGGCGGTTTCCCTAAAATGTATCTTGAGTATAAGTCGGCTTTAAAACTGGTTCCACACTAAAAAAAGAATTAATGTCGAATTTCTTCCGTCTGATGATTCTCAAGTAAACTTCAATATGTCTCATCGTGACCCCAACTGATTATTCTGTAAACAAGGGGTATGCTTTTATTAAACCCCTCTGCCATGAGCAAGATGCGACACAAGGTCAATTCTTTTTGTTGGACACAACTGGTTTGAATTTATAGCTTTCCTTTTCCCAGACTGATTGCTTTACAGAGGTTAAAGAACCCATTCTGCTATTTACCCATAGCTTCAGGGAGAATGATTGTAATCCTTCCATTCCCAAAAGTATTAGTGCAATGTAAAATGCAAACCACCTGGTCCTGGATTTGAACTCTGGTCATCGAGCCCATTTCTACCGATGATAATTATTACGTCACGAAAATTTGGAGGTTATGTACTTTAAGAAAAAATGGGCCACATTCGTAAAATGAAGAAATTATAGGATTTTCAATGTGAAAGACGGCACCAAATTTTGTAGGCGACAGATGGAATCAATAGAATTATCGAGAGGAATGTACGGAAATTGCTATTTTACGTCCTGCCACGATTGTTTAAGTATCCTTTGCAACCAAGAAAATAATACTTGTTACTGCAATGAAAAGAATGCCGTGTGCCTTCAATAAGAGTTAGGAAAGAGAATTCATTTGAATTAAAAGCAGTCACAAAAATGTTTAAAGGGCCTGCAATCAGCAATCATCTAACAAGATAGATCGCCGTTAATTAGAAGTAATTAGAAATTGTAATTACAGCAAATTAGTTGAATGTCAGTGGCAAGAAAATTGACGATACTTGTTAGTTTGTTGTTGTTTTGAAAAGAAACTATTTGGGAAAACAAACGGAAGGGAAAAGAACCAACCTGTCGTACGGGAAATACAAATCTAAAATGAAAACATCAAAAGATTTAAAAAATAAAAGAATCGGAAAACACAGGAAAAAGCCGGAATTATATTAATTACGTCTCGCGTTGACTATTGGCTCGGCTATTGGCTATTAGCTTTGAGGAACAACTTTTATTTGTTCATTTGATGTAAGTTCACTTTGCCTGTGGCCATACTTCAGGCAATTAAGAAACGGCAAAATCTTTTTGAATGGAATGGGAAATATCTCATGAAGATAAATACCTTAAACTGTTACGCTACAGTAAAGAAAGGTAAATAGGTCATTGTCTTTCCGTAGTTATGTCAGGATTTAAGGGTTTGAAAATTCAGGAGATATGAAAATTAAACTTGTGTAGTAAAAAGAAACTGAAGAAACTCTCTATGAATCAAATTGTTGCTATAATCTGACAATTTCTTTCTGTGAAAAATTTTTGCTGGAATTTCGTTTTTGAATTTGCAAAAGCAAAAAAATCACAATATTTTCTACGGTTTATTCAGTATCAGTTTCAAACAAACAAACAAAAATAGATCTTATAATAAAATGTTATGGAATATAAAGAATATTAGGTAAGAACTATTTATAGCAATGGGTAAGGAAATAACATTTACTCATTGATCTATGAAAGATGATAATCTGATGGAACAGTTGATTCGATTCTGAGAACATAGTAGGTCTTTCTTTACAACTTTGTCGACTGTCGGCATTTTTTCTCTTTAACATACTTGAACATGACTAAGAAGACTTAATCTTTAAGAAATGTTTCCATTACAACAATTTCACCATTATCATAATCATTAAAATCTTTCTTCTTGACGACAACAGTATCAATACTGAGGAGAAAAGGAAATATTCGAGGCCACCTTACTTGTTCATTTCTCTTTGCTTCATAGTTATCATCATAAGAAACTTAATCGGTGATTCGAGTTCAAATCTCTTCCAAAGCTGTTTGCGTTTTGCTATATATACATATATATATATATATATATATATATATATATATATATATATATATATATATATATATATATATATATATATATATATACTTATATGAGCGAATATA
>OY757915.1:119300872-119358372 GCA_963585895.1 Sepioteuthis lessoniana | reverse complement strand
AACAGCCACAGATATACACAAACTATAATACATTATAGTAGACAGTACTTCACTTACAACGGAAATACCAACAAACAAATATCAGGACTACTGATGGGGTTCAGTATATCAGGCATACAAACCATTTCATATACAGACCAACTAGAACGCCCATCATGCATGTTCTACACGATATAGAGAGATGATATACTCCTGTTGGCATCATCCAGCGAAGAAGCTACTGCCATATATGAGAAGTTCCAAAACATAGATAGACATATTCAGTTTAAGATAAAACATCCAGATAACACTAGGCCCCTATCACACCTAGATTTTAAAATGCAAAAATCATCAACTGGTAAAATTTACACTAGTTTCTCTAGAAAACCCACGACTAAAAACCTCTTGGTGCATTTCAAATAATCAGCACTTCCACTCGGTGCCAAAACAAATTACATTAGAAATGAAATTAAACGAATTCACAATAGATGCAGCGAAGAAAAAGACAAAATTACACACACCCCTCACTTTATAAACATTCTTAGAAACAATGATTATTCAACATCAATCACACGACATTTAATTGATAATAATAAATCACGGAAATTACATAGACCTTCTGAAATTACCACATTTCAGTGAAATTATCGCCAAAGAAATACGCAGGGCTATTTACAAGGAAGAGCTAGATATACAACTGACCTACTGCGGACCCTCACTAAGCCAATAGATAATGAAGAAAAATAACAATACTATCGCAACATGTACTCTAGTCAACTGTCCCCAAAGAGATATCCAAATATCTGCCAAAAACAATTTATCGTGTAATTTTCCTCAAATGCCATATAGGAAGTACAATCAGGCACCTCCATATCAGAATTAAAGAACTCCTTAACGCACGCGATTCCTCATTCCATGGAAATTTAATTAAATGCAAAAATAATGATAGTAATTTTTTCCATTAAAATAGAAGTTATAGTACGTAATGTTGGTAATCTCAAAATTTAGGAGGCTTTGTTAATAGCTAAGTTCCACCCTCAGATTATCAGTCGGTTAGAATTAGATATTGAATATATCATTAATTAACATGCGTATTTTACACACATATTTAAGTTTTAAAAAATTTTAAATAATATTTAATAAAATAAAACAAATAAAATAAATGAGAAAAATTGATTAGGGCAACTGAAGTCACGTCTATTCCACATGGCATTTAAACACGTCACGTGCCACCATGGTGAAAAAACACAACATGGTGTTCTAAAACCCTACATGACACCATGTTTACAATATTCAACAAAATTTTAACATCAAACATCGTGTTCATTTATGAAAAAAATATTTCTGACGACGAAGTTTTACCCTGAAATTAATTAGACTCGAATAATTATTATTTCGCATTGCAATAGCCCTCTAAATTAATTCAATACAATAAAATATTGATAATAATAATAATAATATATATATATATATATATATATATATATATATATATATATATAAGCCATGATGTGTTTAGTTTTGGTACAAGTCAAGAATTATAGAAAATTATCATTTGCACGGATACACTATCACATCTCAATGCGATTATATTTAATTACTTCTGTAATTTTTTTTTTCAACAAGGACGCAAATATTGGAGAGTCAATCAGTATTGGACACATCATACAGTATAACAACTATTACGCATATATATATATATATATATATATATATATATATATATATATATATATGAGTGTGTGTGTGGGAATTAATCTTAAAAAATATAGCATCCAAAAGTGGATAGATAGACGATTACACACACACACACACACACACACACACACATATATATATATATATATATATATATATATATATATATAATGAAATCCTTGTCCTTCTTTTTATCCTTCTACTTCATTGATATTTTCTTTTTATTATTTTCTTAAATTCTCCTATAATACTTCTGTGACGAAATGACAGACGGAAAATGTCAAAACGTTTGATTTAAATGAGATGAAAAAATGAAACGTCCAAAAGGAAGAAAGTGAAAGTTAAAACCAAAAATAACTGATTGAAAATCTGATGGTTATAAATGAAGTGTATTTTAATCATGTGGAAAATAGAAGTGGAATGATATCTAATATAAAATTTGAAAGAAAAATGAAACAAAATCACAGAATAGGGAAAAATAAAATTAGAAATACTTTAAAGTAAAACTATTATACTTTTAAATCTTAAAACGTAATTTTTAAAATTGCAAAAATAGTTGAACTGTCGAAACTCTTGACAAACAGATAATTTTCTAATAATGAAAAAACTATCTTTATTTTAAAACCTCGATAAAAACAACTATAAAAAGATAGCAAAGAAAATGAATAAAATTCAGATAAAAGCCTTAAGCAAAAATACAAAATATATATACGATTTATTTACATGAAAAATGTTGAAAAAAAAAAACAACAAGCAAACGAATAAGCAAATAAACTCCATCTCAGCTGGTTTTCCGTAGAAAAAAAAATTGTGGTTCCTATTTCATTAAATATATAATGACGTTTTGAATCAGATGAAAACGAGAGAATATCATTGTTGCTTGTCTAAACTAATAGTATTATCAAACGTCTTTACACGTGCATCAATCTTCATGATATTTAGAGTTTTGCGAATATACAAACTGTTTTACACAGAGATCCAAATTTATTGAATAGATAATATAGCGTGTGATTATGAAATGACAATTCTACAGACTATTAATCTAAAAGTTTTCGTGGAGCACAGCTTTAATTAATACTTACAAAATCAGCCTATTAGCCTCATGAGTGTTCACCAATGGTCCGGGAGACCGGGGTTCAATCTCAGGTCGAGTCATACCAAAGACTCAAAAAATCGTACTTGATGCCTTCTTGCTAAAAAAACCAGCATTATAAGGTAAGGATTTAGGGTAAAGTGGAACAGTCCAGGAAATAGAGTAGTGCCCTCACCTACACCTCCGTGTAGTAGCTATTGAAAAGCGAGCCTTTGGGGTCACCTTTGACTAAAGTCACCAAATTTACTTTACTTACGGTTCTCAGGGTAACATGTACTTTACCATCATCATCATCATCATCAACTCGTACAGATAGCTTGACACTCTCTCCATTCATCTTAATCATCCATTGCTTTTTAAAGGTCTGCTGGATTGCATCCGGCGTCAGCACATATCTGATGTAAGTCCCAGATGATCAACCAACATTGGCACGTTCACGTGTTGGAGTCCAAAAGAGAACGTCGTTTAGGATTTTTGTCCTCCATTTTCTCGCATTACTTTTTGATAACAAAAAATACTTTTTTTTATATTTTCAGCTGTATATCATAACTTAATTAGTATATTTGATGTTTATAACATATAAATATTACAATATAAAGTAACTTCAAATCTTATGTAGTAGATAAATATTTATTTGGTTGATTAAAATAATATCTTTTTAACTTACTTTAATCCCATAAAGCATCTCATTTTACTTGTGTGAGTAAATGGTTTTGCCCATTTTAGTTAATAGTTTTGCTATCATTAAGGTTTGGTTGGGTTTGGTTTCTTTGTTTAATAGCATATCAAGCTTCGTGGGTTATCTAATGCCAAAGCCATCCTTCTAGAAGAGCAGCAGTGATGCTATTTAACCCATAGCTGGAAGGATAAGGAGGTTCATACTTTTTCCCAAAGTCCGAAAATTAACGTAATGGCCCGACTAGAGTTCGAACACGCTTACGACGATTTCGCAATCCAGCGCGTCAACGATTACATCTCAAGTACACCCCTCCTACCATTAAGGATTGGACATTTAAAACAGCTGTGTTTATATTTAAGAGATGTTAAGAATGATAAGCAATTTCAGAGAAGCTAAAAAAAGACGACGTGTGTATAAGAAAAAAAAACACATTAATATCTTCATTAATCTTAACTCGAAATAATTATGCACTCCCAGAAACAAATCTACATTTGATCATCTGTAAGATGGGAAAAGTAGCTAAACTAATGTGATAAGCGCAGGAATCTAAACTGACATTCATTAATAGATCGATAGATATTAACAAATGTGGACATTCGATAGGGATAGATATATTTACCGATATTCCGAAGAAAATGTAAAAATCTGAAGCATGGAGAAATACATTTCATAAAATTTACACAAAACGGTATTGAAGAATATTTTCATGTTATTTATTTCTATTCAATACAGAAAATGGAAATATTTACTTGAATGTGTTAAAATTTTATCGGAAGAAAATCAATTGCATTATAATTTGAACTCCACATACCCCGACATTTTTCAAATATATTGAAATTCAACTCTATATGGTAGATAAAAGAACTTTTTTCAATGAATTAACGAATGAATTTATTTGTGTGGTATTGTCAATAACGATTGCTTTACCGATGATGATGCACTGATCATCACGTGAACGAAGCAAACACTGAAACGCAACAGATCGATAATATACAATCTTCCGTAGTTTATTTTCTTCATCCAGTTACAGCGGCCGTGGAAATACGTGCGAACAAATAAGGAACAAAATAGTTGAGGTTAATTAGTTGATCTTTCTTATAAAACTAATGTAAAGTTGGTGACCTTAGTCGCGGGTAACCCGAAGACTTCCTTTGAGATAGCTACTACACCGAGATGTAGGGGAAGGCCCTACTCATTTCCCTGGAAAGCTCCATTTTACCCTTGATACGTACCTTATAGTGCTGCGTGTTCAGCAAAGAGCTATCAAATACTGTGCTTTGAGTCTTTGGCATGCCTCGACCCGGGTCATTGTCGAATATACTACTCACTAGGCCAACGTTCCAGTTCTTATGTATCCCGTAACGGCTTCAGCTGCTCCACATCGAAGTCGAATCGAAGTGGACCAGCTTCCCTAATTGGGTTCCCAGAAAAATCACTCAATCTATATAGATAATACGCCTGGCCCGTTCGTGCTACCATAGATGAATATGACTGCTGAAACCTGATCATTTCACCAATTCTCATCAGTTACTCTTTTCTACTGTATATTATAAAGTATGTATTTTATCAGTTAGCCTATCGGTCAAGGTCTGACTTTTTCAAACATGCCTCTCTTTCGGATGATTTCTTCTTCATAATTTTTTTTCTATTCGCACTACGCAACTTCTTCACCTAGTTTACATAATTTTATTTGCTGTTAAGTTGCATTCAAAGTTAATGAGCAGAATTAAAAAATTAAAAAATATTTAAATTTATCACGTCATAAAATCTCATTTGAATGCTGTTCTATTCGATTCTTAATCACAAAATACATATATTCATTTTTAGTAAAGTATATAAAGTGTATATAATAAAGTGTACAATGTATTTCGAGCTTATGAAATTATATCTTACCAATTTCAAACTTACTTACCAATGTGTACATTTTTTTCTCTGGTATACATATCTAAATCAGGCGTATTTCTTAAGAAAATGAAAAGTATACATGTATATTTAATGTAGTTGAGAGAACTGGCATTATTGTATACTTATTTTTACTTTTTATAATACTCCAGTAAAAGATGTTGTTAATTTATTTTGCATGCAAGAATACATATCATATTCCATTATTCGGATTATTTCTGAGTTTATTTATAATTGATTAAAAACAGCCCTCTAGGTATTAGATTATTATTATTATTATTACATTTTGGGGATTGTTAACTGCAGCATTAGCTGATGGTCTTTCAATAGAATCTGAGTAACAGCAACACTCCTCAGCTCTCCAGCTCTCTTAATATTCTAAACGATTTAAACAATGCTGTAGTCTGGCTGACCGCGATACTTCCTGTGATTTCCTATTTCTTTTGTATTTTCCAACCCTTTGGCTATTCCAAGAGAAGCAATTACAATTGGTTTCACGGTCATTCTTTTGTTCTACAGATTTTATTCCTCCAGCAAGGTCCGAGTATTTGTTTATCGTTTCGCATTTTTTTAATTTTCATGCTAATATTCGCTGGAAAGGCAAAATGCACTAGATTACAAGTTATATCTGTTTTTGTTAGTGAAAACTTATTTTGGTTAGGATCAAGAGATATCTTTGCCTCTCAAATACCCTGAGAATTTCTATGCGTCTCGTTTTCTCGAACAGATTATGCTTGGTATATATATCATTTGTTTTTGTAAATTGAATTACTATGACCAGAAAATCCGGCAAACACTTGTGCACAGCATACGGAACCACTGGGCAGCTGTTTAATCAGCAGTATATACCGTAATCTCAACCTCTGGAGATTGAACCAGCGACCACAGAATGCCGTGCCGAAACTTTATCACTGAGTCAACTGTCCACATCACACACAAGCGAAGCCAAATTAACTAGTGATAGCAACTGCGTGGCCAATTAACCTGAATGTGTCTTGTAAATTACACCCGTACTCTTTACAGAAGACACTGTCATCTCCAGGGCCACATCTTCCCAAGGGGATAGGAAATATGCATCTGCGTAACTATTATAGCTTCAAAGGCAAGGAAATAAGTGTACGTTTTATTTTATTTTTTAAGTAGAAGAATTATATTTTAAATTGAATTACTAAGACCGTCTGTGTGATGTGGACAGCTGGCTCAGTGGTAGAGTTTCAGCTGCATTCGGTAGTCGCAGGTTCGATCTCCTGTGGGTGAGATCACGGTATACACTGCTGATGAGATCTAATAAGGTCGAAACAGCTGTCCGGAGGTTTCGTATGTCATGCGAAAGTTGTTGCCGGATTTTCTGTTTATGGTAATTTAATTTACAATACAATTACTCTAATTGGAAAAAGAAAGAAAATACCATTTGTTAGTATGGTCAAATTTTAATCTCTTGCATAATTCCAAGTGGATCAACTTATCTTCTCAGTCGTGCTTAGTATTGTAATCCTTTTCTGCTAATGTGATGTATTTGCTTATTATGTGATTAACTTTTTCATCTTTCCTCCATAAAATTTACAATTCCTATTCCGTCCTTTCTAATCGATTTCCGCTTTTGCATAATTAGTTTTTATGCCGTTGATCTATTCTGAAATTAACTAAGAATCAATTTCTCTCAATAGTGTTCACTTTTTTAGCCATTTCCGTGTCTTTTCATCTGCAATATCACTAATTTGTTTCTCGAAGTATGCAAACAGTTGTTTTTCTTTCCATTTCTGTTTCCCCGTTTTTGTTGTTTTCCTCTTTGAACATAGATTAGCAGTGCTGTTAATTGCTGCTGTAATTAATATTTATTTGATTTTTTCATGTATTCCTCGAGTTTTTCTGTCGATGCATTAGTGCAATCCCTAATGCAATCGAATTCACGCCTTCCTTCTTTGATACATACAGTCTCTTTGTCGAGTAATATAATTACACAGGTTTATAAAAATAAATATTTGGTCTGAGGCAAGAGGTTTTTTTGTTAATTTGGGTGTGCCGAATTCAAATTTATAAATAGTTTTGTTCTATCACCTCTAGTTTTCTGGCTTTTAAATAGTCTCATTTTAGTATAAACAGAGAATATATGTGCATATTTCAAGAGTTGCAGCAGCTTATAACAAATAAAACAGGATAGATAAAGAACACTAATTGAATGAATATACTTGGATGACATAATTACACAATTCATAGTACCACAGACAGTGAAAAGTGTTGTGTATTTCGCCTCTGGGATGTCACGCAAGAGCATCCAGCAGAAGTCTCCCATCATGCCGGGGTGTCATTTGCCTTGATAGTTGCTCTCCATCTTCGTAATGTGTCCATCTTCGTAATGGGATCTTTCTCCATGTTCATCACTCACTGCTCCAAGGTTTGGCGGGGAGAAGTTTTGGAGGGAATGGAGAAAATGAATCTTGAGTGACATTCGGCACCCCAAATCATCGTAAGACTTTAGCAACTTCTCAATACAGGCTTGGTAATCTGGTACGAGTGTGTTACCAACAAAGCCACTACAGACGGACTTGAATGCTTCCCATGCTCTCAGTTCCTTTAAATTAAGAAGCTCCTCAAAATCAGTATCCTTCAGCACTTCACGGATCTGAGGTCCGACAAAAATGCCCTCTTTGAGCTTAGCAGCACAAAGACCTGGGAACACAGTAGACAAGTGTTGGAAGGCAGCACCATTTTTGTGCAACGCCTTCCCGAAATTCTTCATCAAACCAAGCTTGATGTGAAGAGGAGGAAGAAGCAACATATTCATGTCCATCAGAGGATTCTCCTTGAGGCTGTGTTCGCCAGGAACAAAAGTGCTTCTAGACCCCCAGCCTTTCTGCTTGTAATGCTGGGATACAGCTCGACTATCCCAGAGACAGAAAAAGTTTGGGATATTTGATCTTTTTCCTAGAAGATGCATTGAAACCAGTTATATTAGTTAAACAAAAATAACAATCATTTTCGTGGTTCCGCAGCTCTCTCCAAACTGCAAGGTTGAAAGCAAAGTTGAAAACTAAATGTGCATGCGCCGCCTGCGAGACAACCTCTTCCAGTAATTGCCGGGGTGTGGATTGAGACCTGTTACCTTAAATGTCAAAATTCGTCTTCATATATATATATATATATATATATAATGTAATGCTATCACTTACATTTAGTGCATAATAACTAAAAAAATAAGCCATAAGTCTCGCAATATTAGAATTAACCCTGAATTCATATACGCCTTTATGTACCGTATATGCACAAAATGCACACTATGCATATCTAAAAAAAAAAAGTAGAGGTGATGAGTAAAAACGGATTTCAAATTTGAATTCAACACCCTCAAATTAGGTAAAAACGGGTATTTTTGTGCTTGAATCAATTCATTTGTAAACCAGTGTTTATCTTTATTCATTTTCCTTTTCATTTGCAGTTACTTACAAACCTTCACCGCTTCTTCACCCAAGACCTAGAGTGAAAGTAGGTAATTATTCTGTGTATTCGATGAACTTATCTTTTCTTCCGGTTCTTTCAGAGATATATTTCTGTCACATTGATAGAACTCTCCAGTGGAGATGAGATATTCCGCAAAGTGCAATTTTTTTGGTTACTCACATAGACAATGACTTCCATGTATCTTCTTAATGTATTTAGCAGTCCCTTTTTTGATCAAGCCAAAGGATCTCTCTGTTACTTGTACAATGGCAGTTTTAAGGTTCCCTCATTTTTCAATTTCTATTTCTAGGTCTTTGTATTCATTTGACCCCGCCACTTTGTCACAAATGTTATCTTTTATTAGCACTGATATATCAATTAAAAAGACGTTTTTTTTCTTGACCCACTAAATCTTATATTGTGCAATGCATTTTTCCTCAGTTTGTACAGTATAGTCCCAGTGAATAAAAGATCCTATCTTATAGTGCCTTTCTTTATATTCTATTGGTGTTAAGATTGGTCAAACGGACACTAACTTATCAATTGATTCTGTTTTCTGATTACACAATCTATATATTGTTTTCTTTTTTTTATAAAGGTTTTCCCAATAATTTTAGTCGGGAGACTCTGTTCCTATGTTACTCTGCTTAATCCATCTATCTCTGCCTTTAGTCCCGCATTTTTTGACCGTCGATCAGCATTTTTAATTCGTTGTGCGTTTCATCTGTATATTTCTTTGTTACCAGGTATTTTTTTATTTATTTACTTCTTGTGTTTTTGCTTCTTTCTTTATATTTTTGCTGCGTCTTTTACTTATCTTTTATCTATATTTATTTCGGTGTGAGTTTGATTTAATTAGCACATTTATTACTTTTTTTTACTTATTGAATATTTTTTTTTCTTTTGATTCTCGTATTTGTTTGCTAACTGTAAACATCCAATCTCTTGGAGTGAATGAGTATTCCTTTAATCCAATAGTGGATTCTTGTAGGATTAATCTTCTTCCAACATTTTCTCTATTGAGTTGAGACGTTCTACATTTTCTATATATTGATACATTCTCTGGCAGGTTAATAGAATCCACACTCTAGAATCCATCGCTTTTTATATCCGTTGATGTCCAGATTTGTTATATCTGAACAGTATAAAACTACCGTCATTGCCAACTTATTTATCGCTCTAATTTTACATTTTCTTTTTAATTATAATTGTACAACTGCTCTAATCATTTAGAATTCTGATTTTATTTTTTCTCTATCTATCGTATGATTGATACTATTCAGTTTATTAGCGCCAAAATATTTATAGTTTTTGTAATTGAGTTTTAAGTCTGTAATTTCCGTGTTTATATCTATAGTTGGACTTTCTTTGTGTGCATTTTTCAGACCTTAGTGCATCCCAATGTCACTAGATCCTTTTATAATGATTAGTAAGTAAAATAAAGTAAATATGGCGAACGTAGTCGAGGGTGGCTCCCTTTTCGATAGCTACTACACCAAAGTGTTGGGAAGAGTGCTACCCCTTACTCTTGATTGCTCCACTTTACCCTTGATCCTTACCTTATAATGCTGCGTGTTAAGCAAGGAGGCATCAAGTACCATTTTTGAGTCTTTGGTATGACTCGGCCTGGGATTAGACCTTCATAATTGTCATCATTTTTTGAATATAACATCAAATGTCTCGAGGGTAGAGTGTTCGTCAAATATCCGGAAGACCTGGGTTCAATCCAAGGTCGCGTCATATCAAAGACTTTAGAAATGGCACTTGAATGGCTCCTTGCTTAACACTCAGCAATATAAGGTACGTATCAAGGGTAAAGTGGAGCAATCCAGGGAACAGAGTAGCCTCCACACCTACACCTCGGTGTAGTAGCTATTGAAAAGAGAGCCGTTGGATCTCCCTTGACTAAAGGGAGACAACTTTACTTCTTACTTATTTTTAGTAGTCGTTTTATAGGCATTCGCTGTGTTAAGTTCTATAAACAGAAGTATTTGAGCTAAAGAAAAAAACCAGAAAGTGTGTTCCCTTGAAAATATTGTTAATGTTCTGTACATAAGTTTTAAGCATGACTTTTTCCTGGATTAATCTGATGTTAATATACTAACTTTCCATATCGTATTTTAGAAATGTTATTATGACGGGAGATATCTTTAAAATATTTAGAACTTTTAGTATCCATTTGCGGGGAATGCTATCAAAAGCTTTTTGTAAGCCATACTTATATTTTTTCTGCTTTAATCGGCAATTCTACATGATCATCTTCTTTATGAGGAGCTGATCTCAGCAACGATATGATTTTTTTTTCCATTCTTTTTGTTATGAATGGAATGTGCCTTTACATTCTTTAAATTTGGTTTTTCTCTCTTTTACAATTTATGTTATCATTTTGTTTATTGTGAGGTTGCTTACTCCTTCTGCGAACCACCCGGGCATTTTTCAGGTTCCTTAATGATTTCTAAAATGGATTTTGCAATTAGATAATGAGAGGAGGAGAGGTAGGGAAGGGGGGGGCAAAAGTTTGTTATTTTATCCATTTCAGGTGACTTCCATTTATATCTTCGTTTAAGTGGTGTATGCATGATCTCTCCTGTTATAATATCTTCATACAGTTTTGGGTCATTCTTTTTATAAGTGTCTTTTAGATTTTCAGTCCATCTCTTCATCATATTTTTTTTATCATAGATACGTATATTACACCGAAAAAATTTCAATTTTTCACTTTTTGAGGTTTCCTTATATATATTCATTTTTTCTTTTTTTCTTTTTCCTTGATATAATTTTTTTGTGTGCCTAAATTGTTTTGTGAGTTTTTCATATCTTTTGATACGCTGGGCATTATTTTGATTTTTAGCTTCAGCTTTTCTTTTACTATAGGGATTTTATCAATTGAAGTTATCACATATTTTCTTTTAACTTTTCTTGCTTTTCAAGTTTTCATTCAAACATCATTTTTTCATTTCATGACGAATGGATATTTCTCCTTTGTGTTTCTCTATTCCATTTTGTATCCTTAATTTTCATTGTTTTTAATCATAAATCATCGCACATTGGTTGATTTCTGGGTATCTAAGTGTGTATATGTACATTTAGACCTTTATCCCTGTATGCTGTTGGTTCATTAAATTGCATTTCTTTCAAATGACTTGTTAATTGCAAAAAAGAACGAGGATGATATTTCTCTATTGACCATTTTCTCTTGTGTTTTTATCTTTT
This sequence comes from Sepioteuthis lessoniana, assembly GCA_963585895.1. Lineage (NCBI taxonomy): Eukaryota > Metazoa > Mollusca > Cephalopoda > Myopsida > Loliginidae > Sepioteuthis > Sepioteuthis lessoniana. Next base: position 119,346,370 of record OY757915.1, on the reverse strand, counting down.
ATTGGTTCCAGCAAAGATCTTGGTTGGTCAAGGTTGAGATTACCACGGTTCGGATTACTACCGTGATGAGTAGAGAATTATATTCTACTTGTTGATCTTTCGATCCCAACTTGGTTCATCATTGAGATACGTGGTCCTTTTTATCCGCCGGAAGACCGATACAGAGTGTGTCATAAAGTGTGGTTATATTTGGTTTTGATGCGCTTAGTTCTTACTTTCAATAGTTGTTTTTTTTCTACTGACACTATCAGCCTGTCAACATATGTATTAATGATCCATAGCGAAATGTACCAGTCTCCCGAAAGAAGAATGAAGAAGAAGAAGAGCTGATTAAATGTTTTGAGCTGGCCATATACTGGTGTTCGTGAAAGCAAAACGAAAAAGAAATGTTTTCTGAAGCTTCAGTACCTCCCTCTGTATGTATATCTTAGCTGATTCTTACTCTCTCCTTCACACAACTATATTGATAATGGACGTAATAAAAGAGAAAAAAAAGATTATATTTTATATGTGGGAGTTTTGGTCCTTTCTTTTATCGGTATATAACACTTGTACACATGCATAGACCCACGCAGAACAAAATACCCCACCACACACACGATTACAAAATTAAAAAAGAAGTAAATTTTGAGTAATTTAAAAAAGTCTCTGTTATTCTTTAGTTTTTAGATATTAAAAAAAGTTTAACAGTCCCAACGGACTAAAACATAATTATATTTCACGCTGAAAAGGAGTGAGGAGGGGTATTCAAAATAAATTTATCATTTTAGACCAATAATAATTTTAAAAAATATAAATAAATACAACCATTTACTCGCAAAAGAACAATAAAATAAATGTGCATATATATTCCTATATTGACGAACATATAATGGAAACAAATATGCTGATAAAATTGCTGCTACTCAGAATTTTATTTTCGTTTCGAAGGGGTTGGGGGTGTTTCGATTAAAAAAGTATACATTTGAATATATACATATATATATATATATATATATATATATATGCGTGTGTGTGTGTGTGTGTGTGTGATTAGATCATTTTTATGTAATTATAACCACGATCCTCACTCCTTTTAAAGATCTAATATATATCAATTAAAATTTATTTATATGTTGAATCATGCATTTAGATTGATTTTAAAAATTAATGTTCAGTCTTTGTTTTTTTAGTATTCTAAAAATATGATGATCATCAATATCATACATTTTTACAGTTTTCCCGTATGATTAAAACCTTCGCTTAAAAACAATAAATAAATAAAACTATTATAAACAAACATATAATGTTAATAATAATTACAAATAGTTATTATTTCGAATTATATTTGAATGATATGAATTGAAAACCTTTAATAGATTAATTAAAAATCCTACATCCAACTTTGAATGTTTATAAATTTATATTAAATTACGATTCTTTGTCTAAACTGACAATTATATTTCAAATTTGACGTAAAATTATGAACAATAAAATAAAAAAGTTAATAAGGATTAACATTGACGCATTTACTTATTAACATTGTTTTTGCTTACAACATAACATCATTTATAATGCAGAATCAGCAGGAATAAATATTAGCAACTCAGCCAGAATTCTCCTCTGAATTTGAATTATTAATCAAATAACGATTCTAGTAAAAACGGATAAATGAATAAATTTATTATTAATGAATTTATAAGGCTAATAATAATTTATTATTATGAGAGTTTTTCATATCAACGTTAGCTGATGGTCTTTCACTGAAGGTTGAGTGACACCAAGTCCCCTTAAATCTCCAGAACTCTTCTCACTATTCTGGTCGATCTCAATAATGCAGTAGTTTGGAAGGTCTCCATTTGTCCTCTTATTTCCATATCCTCCAGTCTCTTTAATAATCCTTTGCTGTACCAAGAGCGCTAATTATAATTGGTATAACCGTCACTTTCAGGTTCCCAAGGTTTTTCGATTCCCTAGCAAAGTCGAGGTACTTACCATTCCTTTCACTTCTTTCAATTTAACTCTGTGGTCAGCAGGAACTGCAAAGTTCACTATTTTGAAAGTTCTCTTTTTTTTTGTTGTTGATTATTATAAGATTTGCTCATTTGGCCGAGTTTAGGTGATCCGTTTTTATGTTAAAATCCCATTGGGATTTATGTGTCTCATTCTCCTGGACAGCTGATGGGTTGAGCATGTACTGTTTGTTCGTATGGTCTCATCTCATTTTCTTGCACAATTCTAAGTCAATAACCTTGCCCACCCAGTCGTGTTTACTTTTATACTCTTTCTGTGCTATGTTGTTGCATTCGCTTATTATGTAATTCATCGTTGCTTATTCGTCGCATAAAACATCCATAGAGTTTTTTTTTCTGATTTTTGTTTTCTGGTTATTGTCATTCTGTTGGTCCTCGTGTTGTCAGTATTGTTTCTGGTAGCTGTAATCAGTATTTTTCAGCGCTTTTCCATGAATTTTTCATGGCGTTTTATCAATCTGTCAACGCTGTCTTCAATGCTGGCAAGTCGTCTTCCGCTTTCTTTTCTTCATACATATAGTCTGCCTCCGTCATCTCTTGGATATAAATGTCGTATGCATGGTCATTACTTTTTTTTGTTCTCTGGTCCATTTCTCTATATTCTGTGGTCCATTTCAAGAATAGTCCCAACTATCTTACTAGGGAAACTGCCCAGGAATCTATTCTTTTGATAAGGTTTCTGCAATATAGTTTTGTCTCGGGTAGCTTTCTAGTTATACTGAGATACTCTTTCTTATTTTTTTCTCATTATTATGATAATTCCTTGTGAGTTTTTCACACCAGCGTTACCTGATGATCTTTAAATGGAGTCTGAGTTACATCATGCCTCCTAAAGTCTCCAGGACTCACCACATTATTTTGGTCGATTTCAGAAATGCAGTACTTTGGATAGTCTCTGGTCAGCCTCCGATTTTCAACGTTCCCCGATCCTATTCCAAGTTCTTCAGGATCGACCGAGCATGACAATTACTATTAGTAACACCGTCACTATTATATCTTAATTCTCTGGCAAGGTCTAAGTACTTAGGTCTGTTTTTGTTTACTTAGATTTTCACTCTATGGTCTGCCAGGTTGGTAAAGTCCAGTAGTCGGCAGGTTCTCTTTTATTTTGTTCGCCATTACAAAGTCTGGTTTTCTGGCTTGGATTAGATAATTTGTTTTGTGACGGCAAAATGATTAAAATCCCAAGACGGGAATTTATTTTTCGCACGTGTGAAGACGGGGCGGTCTGACACTTGATCCCTCGTAGAATAAGTCCTTGTTCAGAGTGCTTTCTCGGGCATATAGAAACTGGTATATTATGTGGGGGTTAATTTGGGCTAGACTGACCGCCGCTGGCAAGGGGCTTCCAAACTTCACGCTAACACACACACCCACCAGGCCACTAGCTCTTCCTATCCCTAGAACAATGGAAGATATGAACCTCTAGGTTTAGATAAAATAATATTAATTATAGTTGACGACAACTCCGGTTTCCCGTATAATATTTTTAAAGGAAAGAATTGGACAATTTAGGCGAGAATAACATGAGGCGAATGAAGCTGAAAAGGAAACATGAAATAAGCAACTTGACAACAGACGACACAGTGAACAAACTTCAACACGTGGGGGACATTAAAATATAACAATCCTTTTAATATACACGCGGACTCACATATTCAACGTGTCGGCTATATTATCAGCAGATAATACATAACTATAAATATCTTTCTTCCTTTTCTTCTTTTCTTTCGTCTTTCTTTAAATTGAGAGAGAGAGAGAGAGAGAGAGAGAGAGAGTATATAATTTGGTGTTGGGAGAAACAGTTTAATGTTTACTTATCTTTTTGACGGGTTCCTTCGGAGAGTATTTTCTCTTTTCCGGGTTGACGGAATTTTATATATTTTATATATTTTATATATATATAATGCTCTGGCTTGAAGGCATAGGTACTTCTTCTTGTCCAAAATTCTTTCCGCTTCCTTCACCCGGAGTCTTGGCATCAGATCCCGCGTCCACTCACGGCGACCTCATCTTCAAAACTGATTTTCCTTACCCCTATTTCCGCTGCCGGAAATGGGGCTACTTTCGTTTTAGGACTCTAGCCAATCATTTAGCTTTTTTTCTTCCTTTCCCAGGTCACTGAGTTCAAACATCTGTTGGCTTTCACTTTGACCCACATTCTTTACTTTCTCCGACAGGCCGGCCGAAGTTGACCTACATCATTATTCTCTTCTTTTTAGCGGTCAGCCTTTCACGGCCTGCTAATTCAAACACGGAGGGATAGTAGAAATTCCTTATTTCTCTCTCCTCAGTGGTAGACCACGTGACAGTTTATATCTCAAAATCACTGAGAAGTTTGTGCGTCTCGTTTTCCAGGACAGATTTTGTTTGTGCATATAACATTTGGTAGTATGGGAAGATTTCAATTTCTGGGATCAATGTAGTCAGCTACATTCGCTTATTTTGTGGTTATTCGTTTTCTTTCTTTCACCATATTACGAATAATTGATATTCTGTTGTATCTAATCTATTTTTGCTGTAACATAATTGGTCTTTTTAACGTTATTTTTTGCTGCCATCACAATATATTCAGTTTCTTTTTTCATTTCTTAGCCATGTCTACGTCTTCTTGTGAGAGATTTAGTTAGTTTGTGGCTTGACATATCCATTCAGTTCTCCCCCCTCCACTTTCTGTTTCCTATTTTTTGTTGTTATGTTGATTCTTATGCATTCTGTGTTGTTTCTGGTTGAAATACAAAGTTTTTCTTTGCTCTTTTATGTGTACTCTTAGATTCTTTGTGTTGTTGCATCGATATTATTTCAAACTCTGAAGCGTGGAAGGGATACTTTTTAGTACAGACGTAGATAAACACATTTGATTGGCTGACCAGTCAAAAAATTGTAAAAGTATACAAAATGATCTGTGATTGGTTAGCCAACTGGGAATATTTACTCCAGGGTGGAGATCCTCTCTAAACAGAGATGTTTTTAGGGTGAGATGAGAGAAAAGATCCGATGTTCATAGCAAAGACAAGAGAATAAGAAAAAAAATCTCTCCAAAAACTAAAGCCTCTCTAGCAAAAGCCTCAATCTTCGAAATATTGAATAGGATAGAAAAACTGCACCAGCCAAAAATCTCAATTGATTGTCTCTCAAACACAACAAAAGCGATAATTTCTCTGTTTATATGTATGGTGTATATTTTAACCTTAAACCATTGTGTTTCTATAAATAATTGTTAATTGTTGACGGATAATTTTTCTTGTCTTTGAGTTGCCAACACCAAAGCAACTTGATCCTACGAATCTTCCCGACTGTCAGAAGAAGTTCCGCATAGATTGTATCATCCTCCATCAGTGGATCTTTCAAACACAACGTGGGCACATTGAGAATTGATAAACCAACTACCCGGAGCTGCATGCAGCAATGGAACCACAACCATGATAATGTACCTTGACAAGCATAGTACCACACGGGGATGTAAGGCCGTGTGAAGTGTAATTAGCTTTCTTGTCCTCTGATAAATTTGTTAAAGTACTTCCCTCGACCATTTTAAGAATTCCTGCGAGCATCTAGCATGGGAGACAACCAAGTTGTTTATACTTTTAATGAGATTCCTGCTGCAGTACTTGGTTTCCACAAGGTTTTAGGTTCTTCTGTGATAATCTTATTTTTTTTTTTTTTTTTAGTTTGTTCTTGATTTGGCAGTTTTATTCCTTCCGTTAATTGATTTTTGCAGCTTCACATTATTAGTTTGGCACATTTTTCCATGCCGAATTCTATTCCTCAATCCTTACTCAATATTATTATTGTTTGTAGTCGAATCTTCAATTCTTTTTCATTTTTTGCAAAGAGCATGATGCTCTATTCCAATCTATTATAAATCTAAATGCATGATCCAACATATAGATAAATAATTTTTTGTTGATATTTATTTGATCTTTAAAAGGAGTGAGGATCGTGGTTATTATTACATAAAAATTTTCTAATCATGCACACACACACACACACACACACGCGCATATATATATTAGGTAGTTGATTTTTTTTCTTGAGCGTCAGTGAATTTGTAGTCATCGGTGAATTTTCTAAGAATGTGATTGAATGGCATAATTGCTATTAAAATAGTAATGGTGATAACGCATATTTTTGGAAGACACCTGTCTGGATTTTCAACTCAACTATTTTTTCCTGCGGTCCATTCTAACCTCCTTTTTTTTTTAATTTCATGCTTAACTTTATGATTTTGTGGAATATCTTGTACATTGGTAGACTCTCTATTATCCAAATTTACAGGACCAGATTGTATGCGTTTTTGTGGTCAATCCATGTTTTAGCTACATATTACCGTCTCGTTTTTCTCTCCTTGAGAATGCGTTTATTAATATATAGAAGATCCCCTGTTCTTCTTGTTCTCTCGCTGCATCCTTTCTGTTCATGCTTATTAATGAATAATAAAACTCCTCCCTAATTTGAAAAAAATCCACTTCATCGGTAGACACGCTATCGGTCTGTAGTTGTAGGTAGACGTTTTGGGGGGTATTTTGGGATCGAGGAAGCCTTTCCTTTAGTCATCCATGTAGGTATACTTACTTCTTCTAAGTATCTGCTCACTTCAAGAGTAGTGTGCGGTGGATAGACGGGGATTTTTAAACCAGTATCCATGAATGCAATAATAATTCACAACTTTTTTGTGTTGCTCCGTGTGAATTAAGGTGTATTTTCGCCTCAGTGCTTTCTTTTACTCCTTGTAATTCTTTTCCCATGTTATTAATACATTCGAACCTAATGTTATGTTTTCCTTTGCCATATTTTTCCCGATTAGTTTTACCTCATTTACATACGGCTGTTTTTCTGTCTTTTTGTATCCTCCTAATTTCTGGTAGAATTTTCTTACATTATTTTTTGATGTCTTCTTTTGTTTGTACTGTTTAACCCTGTCTCGGTATCTTTTATGACTTCCTTCTTTCGTCAATATCTTTTGATTTATCTCTTCAAGTTGTTCACTTAGATTTGTTTGCCGTTTGTTTTGTTCTTTTCATGCTAAACTATTTCCGCGTTTTTTTCCTCCTTTCTTAGTACGTTCACTTGATGTCATTATTTCTTTACCTCTTCTTCTTATCTATTCTCCCATAATGTTTGTTTTGTTCTTTTTTTTTTTTTTTTTTTTTTTTTTGTTTGGTCAGGTTACTTATTCTCTAAAACAGTATATTATCTCTCTTGCCTTAAAATCACTCCCTTCTGTCATTTTTAACTGCAATCAAACTCGCAAAATAATATCTTAAGAAATTTAAACGTAAGTAAAAAATATTCGAAGTAATCTTTTCGTCGAGAAGATATTATTTTTCTATGTCATGGATTGATTTACCTGATCCTGACCAATCTATAGGAGCATATAATTGAGCGATGTAAAATATTTACATGTGTTCACGGAAATACTTTTCAATGTCAGGGCAATTGACAGCAGATATATAAATAGACATAATGATATATATATATATATATATATATATATATATATATATATATATATATATATATATATATATATGGTGTATTCAATAAGTTTCCAGACTTTTTTTTCCAGGCATTTAAAATTGTCGTAGACTCTTAAAAATTAAGTATGTTATTGCTATACATCTCATGGGATAAATGACCAATTCTTATGAATTCAGGTTCAAATGAACAGCTACAGCAGCAATTGGAATATACCCTCCTAAAGCCTGATTGTCACAGCAGGTGAAAAATACATTCTGGACGAGAGGACACTTTAGAAGAACGATATGCAATAAAATTATGTTTTAAACTTGGAAAAGATGCTACAGAAACGTATGGAATGCTTCAGACTGCTTTTGGAGCATCTTGTGTGAATCAAGCATCAGTTTATGAGTGGCATAAGAGATTCAAGGAAGGCAGGGAGTCTGTGGAGGATGATGAGAGGTGTGAGAGAAATAAGGAAGTCAGAACACCAGAGTTGGTTCGCCAAAGGGTTAGTGTTACGGTTACTATGTTGATGTTTTAAGAGAGTTCCGTCAGAAGAGGCTAGTACTCTTCAAATCGGGTTAGTGGCATTTCCAGCAGGAAAATGCACTAGTCCACAACTCCATCCTTGTCACAGACTATTTGACCAAGATAGGCATCAAGACACTTCCTCACTCTCCCGATAGTCAAGCCCTTGCTCCCTGTGACTTTTGCTTATTCCCTAAGCTCAGAGGATGGCGTTATGAGACAATTGAGGAGATGAAAGAGGCTGTGACGAAGGTCATTGACACGCTCACACATGATGACTTCCATGGGGCCTTCCAGAAGTTGTTGGATCGGTACTACAAGTGGATTGCATCCGGAGGGGATTACTTTGAAGGGGGCTAGAGTTTCATGTGTGCACTATCAATAAAAGTGCCCATACGAAAAAAGTCTGGAAACTTATTTAATGATCTTCGTATATATATAACTCAGTATAGCCGTAACTGTGACTAACAACGATCAACATCAGATAGATAGATAGATAGATAGATAGATAGATAGATAGATAGATAGATAACACTGTCACACACGTACACACACACTCACACTTACATATCAACCATATATCTATATCCAGATACACTGATTGGTAATAACAAGCATAACGCTAAATACACTGTAATGAATCGATTTGTTATATAGCATTTTTTCTTTTTTTTTATATGTATAGTTTACTCTCTCTCTCTATCTCTCTCTCTCTCTCTCTCTCTCTCTCTCTATCTATCTATCTATCTATCTATCTATCTATCTATCAATCTATCTATCTCTCTCTCTGCTCCTTCCTGTGTATCACTTCTTCTACTTTTTTTTTTATTGATTCATCTTTAGTCGATGTCTTCTTGAATATGCATCAGCAAAAAATAATTACTAAACTTAATCTGCTGATAATATTCCCTTTTAAACCTTACTTATTAATCCGAAAATATCTCGAAAACTTTCCTTTTATCATCTCAAGACTTAATACCATACTCTTTAGCGTGACGTATTTTGTAGTTTTGTGACTTAAAAGTTTCTTTGTTGTGATACATCTTCCTCATGAAACGTTGTCATAAATAACGTTTACTAATTTCACTTTCTCAGTTGCTTCATATAAATATCTTTATAAACAAGTTGCCTTTTTACCGAAGTTTTCTATATCATACACAGTAACACATATATATAATATATATGAGAGACGTTCCAATTGAGAAAAAGACAAGGAGATTAGAGGATGTTGAAAATACTTGATAGATAGTGATAGATAAATTGATATATACATCAAATTTGAGGTTACTTCATGGACTTACACGAACTGGGTGAGGCACGTAGACAATAACAGGTTTAAATGGCGAATTATGCTCGTAGACATGGTCAAACGTACTTTCATTTAGCATCGATTATAATGGTACCTTTAATTTTAAAGCAGAATTTTAAAGATTCTGATGATATCTGCAAGAAATTTATTTTGTATTTAATTCACGGAAATCTTTATCGTTGTGTTTAGTATTTGTTAAATGTTCAGTAAGTTCTACACTTTTAAATACAACACTTTCTTTTGTGTCCTACGGTAGAATTCGAAACTGGGTGTTCGAATATAAGAATTTCTCTTGGAGAATATTTTCAATAATTAGATTAATCCTCACTTTTATCATTTTGTCCGTTAAATTTTCTTCAATAAACTATGCATCCTTTCCATGCGCACGACAACTTGAAATCTCCAACAATGACAGAAAATTCAGATTAAGGGAAGCAATCAATACCTAAGTTTCAAAATGAGAAGACAAAAGAGTCAAAAGTAGAGCGAAGAGAGAGAGAAGAAAGTTGAAACGAAATTTAGAGAAAAAAACAAAGAAAAGAGATATATAGATGAGATAGAAAAAAAAATACCTAAAATAAGGAGAAAGAGAGGAGAAAAGATTTCAATCGTAGCTTTATTTTCAATGTTACATTGAATTTCTAAATACTTTTTTTTTAAATTTCTATTAAATAATTTATTTTCACATACGGTATCAAGTATTTCTATCTAATTCAAATAATTTTAAAATTACTTTCTAAACAATAAACTGGAACTGAAACAGTTACAACCCTTTTAGATAAGATTGGATATAGAGAAGGGGAGGGTTGGGTTGTTTGCCATAGCAACCATAGTGTGTTATTTTAAGCCAAATCATATTTTTTCAGATATAATTGTCGCCCTAGAAAAGAGGGCATGATTCCATTTCCGTTTATTAAAAACCGTTTGCAGACCATCTACTAGTTGGCCAGTTGCGTACAAATCTCAAGAGCGATAGGAGCCTTCTGTCATGCCTGAAAGTGACACAATGTTCAACGAGCGAGATCGGAGATGCGCCGCTGTACAACTCATGCTCTCTACCGATCCAAGTTATGACAACAGGACCATTGCCAGCACCCTCAAAATGCAAATCTGGATTGCCACGAATAACAGGGATGTGCCCAGGGTGATGAAAACAAAGTTTCCGGCTACGGTTATGGTCTTTGGTGTGGTTTCAAGTGAGGGCAACATCATGCCACCTCACATCTTCGAAGTCGACTTGAAAGTGTACCTGGATGTGCTGAAGAGTGTAGTGATCCCCTGGTGCAATCAGGTGGCCAGTGGCAGACCCTGGGTGTGGCTGCAGGACTCGGCGCCGCCCCACAAGTCCAAAGATACCCAGGCTTGGTTTCAGGAGCGCTACGATTTTGTACCCTTCTCTCACTGGCCCCCTCCTCCCCCGACCTGAACCCGCTGGACTACTTCGTTTGGTCATATGTCGAGAACATCAGCAACATGACCTCCCACAACACCAACGCCAGCCTGATCGCCGCCATCCGCCGAGTATTCTCCGAGCTCCCGCCAGCGCTTGTGGAAAAGGCATGCTCCCAGTTCCGGATCTGTATCGAGGCAGTGATTGTGGCTGAAGGCATTGAATAGATGTCAGCTCTACTACATAATCAAGTTACCTGAATTGATTTTTTCAATGAAAGTTTTAAAATAAAGCTGTAGTGTTGTTTTCTTTAGTTCGACAATTTCTATCGTTCCACCCTGTAAATATATGTAAAGTCATTTTGTAAATACGTTTTTAAATAAGCCTGGGTTCTTTTTTTTTTTGTATGCCATTAAAAGATTTCAAGTATTTCTGTCAAACACGAATATTTCTATTTACTATCAATTATTTGTTTCCAGTCAATTAAATGGTTTCATGTATTGCAATGTCACAGTAAAATTTAACATCAATAGGTTATTTGTCCACATTTAAATAGATATACATAAATAATTTCATTATTCTTTTATTTTTATACAGTTAAATGTTTCCAAGTAATTATATGTATTATTAACACTTTAATTAAAAATCAGTCATTTGTTTACGCACAGTTAAATGATTAAAACTGTTCTATTTAAAACAATTCAATTTAGCATAAGTCGTTGGTTTATACTCAGTTTAAATGTCAAAGAATTTCTCAGCGGCTCCCACTCCAGCCAGAGTTGACAAAGGGAGCGATGGCAATGAAGGGGTATTCAACATTCCCCAAAGTCTAGGTATTACAGGATCCTCATCATCAGAACGTTTTGTGCCATATCCAGAACACTCGTTGCGGGTGTATAACCCCGCTGTAGAGATGTAATCCGGGTATTCTACAGTCCCACGCGACTTGGCTAATATAGAGAAGAGAGACAGAGAATAAGACAAAAGAGGAAATCGTAGTGATTGCGAGAAGGCATTCAGAGAAAAGCAATAAAGAGAGACTGTAGAGAAATAAATTGAACGGATACAGAGAGAGACAGAGACAGAGAGAGAGAGAGAGAGAGGGAGGGAGGGAGGTTAATGTGAATGAGATGGGAACAAGGAGAATTCAAATGACAGAAGAGAAAGTAAGAAAATAAAGAATAAAGAAAAAAGACTTGAAAGTAAAAGAAAACGTTAAAAGTTTTACATTGATTTTTTTTCATATACTTAAAAACTGTTGGGTTTTGAATATTTCGTGACATTTAAAATGTGTTTTCGATGAAGTGAATTCGAAAATAGTATAAAAAATGCGTCCTCATAAGAATTTTCATTTCTCTTGTCGAATGTTTTATCGCAAACAAACTGCATGAATGAAAAAAACATAAACAGTTAAACAGCAAAATAACATATATCTAATTGCACTGACATATTTCCATCTCCTACGACACGATTCCATGCAAACACATACAGAAAATTGCATACACGCAGTTATAAATATTTTCTATACTTACCTCAGTTTAGGAAAATATTATTATGCTCCAATCTTCTTAAGAAGTAGATGGAAGAAAGAATAAAAACATATCTTTATTTACTATAAATGTTACAAGAAATTAAAGCACTCGAAGGGGAATGTGACATTACATTAAAAGGTATAATCTTTCGCTCAAATTCCCTGGAAAAAAAAAACAAAACAACAAAGATGCGAAAAGAAACAAAAAGAAAAATGACATAAGAACTAAAAAAAAGAAAGAAAGAAGGAAAGAAAGAAAGAAAAAATGTAGTTACATAACAAAGGAGCCATAAACTTTAGTCTGTGGTATAGAGTTACGAATTTATAACTCTCGTTATATAAGAAATTATTAGGCTTCATCAAAAAAGTAATTAGAAATTTATTTAAAAAATCAATTTCAGGGCTTTTCTTCATTAAAAGTAGGATTCTATAACATTGCTACATATAGAAGAAGAGAATCACGCAAATTCTCACCAGAAACACATTGTAATACACACAGAAGGTTATGATAAAACGGTTATCGTCAAAGGATATGGACAGGGTCAACGGAGTTCAAATTCTGTACAAGACCGTATTTCAAATTGTGCTCATGTTTTGGTTTGTGTTTAAATGGAGAGTTGAGTTAATACACACAAGGAAATATATATATATATATATATATATATATATATATATATATATATAGCACGGATTTCCCTGACTCTTTCTCGCACCATTTGTTTATATCTTCCATCGTTTTCGGCAGGTCTACTAAATTACATCCTGTGTCAGTACACAGCTGTTGAAGATAAATTCTTGGTTGTCTAATATTTGCACGTCCATGTGCAGGGGGGGTGTTCGTCGTATTTGTATGGTTTTAGAGATGGTCAGCAAGTGTTCGTACAGTTACTGTTTTGTTGGATGTTGCTTCCAGAAATTGTTCAATAGAGCACGCGGCATTCTGGTGCAGTTCCCGCCCAGTCTTTCTTCTATGCGCTTAGTCAGCATCCACAAGTTGCATCCATAGACTAGAATCGACACAACCACTGCTTCGAAGAAATTGAATTTTGATTTATCGGATAGGTCAGACTTCTATATGATCGAAAACTTATCGATAGCAGTCCATACCTTCGCATACTGATGTCATTTTGATTTGATGAGATGCTGCTTCCGGGAACTTGTCCACTAACGTCAGAGAACCCCCTTTAGAGTGGAGATGTCTCCTTTTTGATTAAAACACATGTATTTTGTTTTGTTTTTGTGTTCATGGAGGCTAATGCAACAGGGTTCGGAAACCCACATATATATATATATATATATATATATATATATATATATATATATATATATATGTGTGTGTGTGTGTGTGTGTGTGTGTGTGTGTGTGTGTGTGTGTGTGTTTACACACAAACAAAATCTACATCAGCATTTAAAAAAAGAATTATTCATAAAAACAAGACATGCAAGCGTCCTTGGGCGCATATATGACTGCATATTGACATTTTGAAATAAATTCATGGAGAAAGGTGCCTACATCCAGACATACTCTAATCTAGATATACATTTAACAGTAAGATATTTATTTCAGATACGCATTCATGATCCCCCATTGATATTCAAATATAAGCTGTGTATCTTATATCTTCCAAAAATCTATACATTTTCTCATTTGATAAAGCACAATAATAGTAATCATTATCTAGATATAATTGGTTTTCTAATCAGTTTGGTTCTTTAAAATATTCGATTTTCCTTTAACAATGTTTTCGTAAAACAGAAATGAGTTTTCATGCTTACATTGCTGGAATAAAATTCACAATCAACACAGACTTGTACATTCATATTTTTTTATCAAGAATTCTCGGATAACGAACACACTTTCTTTTGTATATGGGTGTACAGGATTTTATGAAGAGTAACTGTTTACAACTACATGCGTTAAGTAATACAAATCACATCAGGAAACAGGAAACCCGATCCAGATGAAAACTAACGATAAATGGCCGATAAATGTAATTTAAAGACTTCTCGCCAGATATTTTAAACAGTAAAATTAGCTCTTAACAGAGATTGGTTTGGATAAAAAGATTACACCGAAAAAAAGAACCAGGAGAAAAGTTTTAATTAAGACGAGAAAAATATGACAGTAGATCTTAATGAAAATGTCAGAGAAAGACTTGCATAGCCAAGTTAAGAATATAAAATAATTGATAGAAAACATTTTAATTCCTTAGGTATTTTCAAAGAAAACTCTAAAACACTCTAAAAGAAATGATCATATCCAAATAAGGGAAATGATTGCTCTAATAACTTCTAATAAAGACACGTAATCAAAGTTGTGTAATGATAATTTATGGCCCATGTTCCGATTACCAATATAACCAAATCCATGCAAATCAAACTGCCCATTTGACTTTCTTGGTTTCGGTCATTCAATAGCAATTTCATATTTGTAATGCAAGTTTAAACAAAAATATTCATTTGGGACTATATTTTGATTAGGCATACATTAAGAGAGCCTAATTTGAAGATTTATGTGATATTAAGAGACGAGAAACAATAATGGAAATGACTAAAATGTTTGTTGTGCAATTGATAATATTCCTGCGTCTAAAAAATTCGGCTGTTGATCAGAGAGATGAAATAGCCTCGTGTTTCTACTAAATCACCTTATGTATTTCGTTTAGTTAACTGGGGTATGTTTAATTCAAGCACCTGTCTTACCTAAGTTGAAAGTGAATATTGATCAGTATCTCCCTCCTTATAATGTACTTACTAACCCCTATGCACGAGCAGGATATAACACAAGAACACTTTTTAAGCGTAGTTAGAATTCAGAGATTTCCTTCTTCAAGCCAGGTTGCAATACCAAGCGTAAGTAGCCAGTCTGCCCAACTAATTGCTCATAACAGGATGTAAAATAGTTGGATGCATTCTTTTCTTAAAGATGAAAGTCTCAGTGAAAATGGTAATAGCTTATATACAAAATGGTAACGGCTCATATACAATTTTAAACAAAAATAGGATTGCTGGACTTTTCGGAAAAAATCCAATGGCAACCAAATATTTTCAAAATTTGAATTTGACTCATAGTTAAAATCTTATTTAATATTATTTTGTCATATTTGTAAGAAATCATTGAATTTCTGGATGTTACAATCAATTTGAAACAATAGCTAATTTTCAATTAACATGAAATCTGTTTTCTATAATTAATTGAATGTGATTCGCTACTAAATAAGTATTTTTTGAATTATAGTTAATAAAAGTTATATTAGTAGAAAAGTTTGTTTTTTTGTCTAAAAATATCTGATCAATTGTTTTACTTGGTTCTATGAGGTTAGCATTTTGAGATTATTATTTATTTTTCCTTTTCATGCAACCAGTTAAACAAAGCTTAAAAGATTATTTTATTTATCTCTTCATTGATATCTCGGGAGAAAAGTTCAAAATAAAACACACACACACACACACACACACACACACACACACACACACACACACACACACACACACACACACACACACACATATATATATATATATATATATATATATATATATATATATATATGTGTGTGTGTGTGTGTGTGTGTGTGTGTGTGTGTGTAGAATGAAGAGAACAAATGATACTTGAAATTTTTCTTTAGAAAAATAATAGATACGAACATTTTCAACAAAGTACAAAGTTTCCCAATAAATCCTTATTTCGTTCAAATTGCAAATGCTAAAAACCTCGATACTAGCAAAAGAGGAAATTTCGAAAAAAAAAAAAAAAAAAGATAAAAGAGAAATGTCATTTAAAAATTCCCTTTATTCTTCCTATCAGTTCTTCAACATTAAAATGTTACCAAATTGACGTTTTATTTTATTTACTGTAGATTTTTTCATTTTTCTCAGAATCCTTTGCTGTATTCTAAACTGACAATATTCCTGATTTTTAAATAATGCAAATTACTAATTGATTTCGAATTAAAAATAATTTCACCAAATTGGATATTGTTTCAAAGATTCTGTATTCAAGTACTTTTTTTTCAGAAAACTATCCAACAAATAAAACTTATTAAAAAATAATTATTAGAAATATGGTAAAATATTCATAGTAACATTTATTGATTATTTGTATTGAATTAAAGTCTCAAAGAATCTTTAACGACAAAAATTGAATAAAACTTATAAAATACAACTTCTCTATTGAAAACTTTTTGTTATGCCCAAAAGCACCTTATTTGTTTATCATTGTATAATGTTTACTTAATACTTTAAATAAACTCAATAAAGACAAATAAA
This sequence comes from Sepioteuthis lessoniana, assembly GCA_963585895.1. Lineage (NCBI taxonomy): Eukaryota > Metazoa > Mollusca > Cephalopoda > Myopsida > Loliginidae > Sepioteuthis > Sepioteuthis lessoniana. The sequence continues at coordinate 119,329,868 of OY757915.1, read as the reverse complement.
GACATTTTTATTTTCCTACAGAAATCGAGATAAAAGGTCAAAATCGTTAACGCTTTCAGGGCAAAAATGACTTTATTTGAATAACTAAACAGTTCAATTATAAATGTTATCAAAAAAAGAAAAAAAAAGAAAAAGAATCTCTTGTTTTCTGAATAACAAAATCAAATTAGGATAGAAAAACAGTTATTTGTGCTACTTCGATTTTTTAAACGAAGAATATGCAAATTAGAAATCTGCATTAAGCAACATCATGTTAGTATTGGCGGCAAAAGAAATATTTTGCTATTCCAAGTGATTAATTAGCCTCAAAATGAGAAGAAAATATGAGAAACACACTAAAACTTTTATAGACACGTCATGCGGACACCCATACCCTTATACAGAAACACACGGATATAAAACACACACACACACGCATACATATATGAAAACCAAAACGTTGTCAAGTCCCATATAAAAAAACATCATTTGAATATTCTGCTTTTTAACAACCTTTTCCGTGTAGCTTTTCCTTTAAATTTACGAATGACTAGCGTCTCAAAAGAATAGCGGCATTACAGTCATTGTTCAGCTTTATATTAATTACAAAAATGGCCGGCAGACATGGCAAAGGACATCAAAGTATTTTAGGGAAGTTTTCTGTATTTGTCAACTATATAAGCTGAAGAAATAAATTATCTTTCTTTACATTATGAGAAAACAAAACAATTATTTAAATCATATATTCTTTTGTTATTGACTGCAAATTTTGCTTTTATACTGAATAGTATTTGATAAATATAAGCGAGTGCAGAAGGAAACAAGACGTTGAGAAATTGATACAAATAGCTCTGAAACTATTCCCAAGCTCTTTGGATTAATTGTTGTTCAATGACTGTTCTCAAAATACGTATAAGATACATGTCAACAAAATGAAGCCTTTTGGCGTTTTGCTGAAAATTATTGAGTCGTGTACATCAGATTATGAATGGTCGAAGATGGTTGAGATTATCTAAGTTGCTCTCACGTTATGGGTGTTGGTAGTGATCATCTAAATGAAGATAATTATGAATTTTCAGGGTCACTGGACTTTTAATAACCTTTAGTAATTGGCGTATTAAGGCGATGAAGTGTCTGAGAGAGAAATATACGGGTTAGATAATTAATTACCAATAATTCTTTATTTGACAGTCCAGACTAATTTTAACGTTACCCTTTGGGTGACAAGGACTGATTTTGAAGATACACAGAATTGTTGCTTCGGAGTTGAAGAAACGAGGAAAACTCTCTTTTCCATCAGAAGCATTAATATGTTCAAGGGCTGGACTGTTCCGAATTCTCGATTGTTTGGTTGCAAGTTTATATAAATCGTATCCGTGAAAACTCATCATTTCATGTACTTGACATTTCAACTTCCATTTGGCTTATCTGTCTGTCCTGTCTTTGCCTTACTTTATTGACTTCATCTTATATTCATTTACTCAACAACTCCCCAACGGACAGGATGTAAGACAAGGGCAATTTTTATGCGGGGTACAACGTTTTGAATAAATGATTTTACTTCTTCTAGATTGGTTTCTTTACATAGACTAAATAAATCGTCTGCCACACTATTTACCCCAAGGTCGAAGTAGAAGTGATGAATTCTCATTAATATTAATAAAAACAGAAACACAGACATCATCGTCTAGGATTTGAACTTGGATCGCCGATTCCATATCCTACAATGATTATCCTATCACTAAGCGCACTGACGTGACTCTTTACATCTTACACTCATATTATATATTAGTGGACTCAAAATTCTTTTGTTATCTATGATTATTTCTCTGGATCACTTCCATAATATAACAATTAAACTTTGCAGAATCAGAGGAAAAATAATCAAATGCCGAAGATTCGACAAAAAATAATTTTATTAAAAACAGCTGCAGAAAATAAAAGAAACTCGGGATAGGATAGCACAAGATACACGTACAGAGAAAAAACATATTAATAGCAGAATAAACCAGAAGAAAATATCACTGGATAAACAATAAAATAATATATTTCATCCACATGAAAAGATATATAAAACAACAATAGATATTAGATATTTTTGAATCTCGGAAACTTAATGCAAAGCTGTAAAAATAAGTACATAGCAGGCTGGTAACAGTGAATCTTGCAAACAATGTCCGTTTGGACATAAAAAGAAATGGCAAGAATCTAATGCGAATTTTTTTTAATAACAAGAAAAAATTTTTAGTAAGATGGACTTAGCCAAAAACAAATATAAAATTTGTTACAAAATAAATATCGGAAGTCGGGTAAGAACTGCAACAGTTGCGGTATATGAAGTTACCGATCGTTTCTATAATTAATAGAATTCTAGGAAGATTCCTTTGTGAAAAGAGAGGAAATGAAATACCGAGACAATGAACACAAAATATTGATTCAAAAGATAAACTCTCAAGATAAGAGACGATTAAAGAGATTTTTGGTAAAACAAAAGAGAAACAAAAAAGGAGATTAATCACTATCAAAGACTCTGCATTCACACAGAAATAAAACGACAAAAGAGTACATAGAAAAAGAAGAAAGAATAATAATAGAAGTCTATGCCAACACGATTAACAACGTTTCGAAAACAGCATGAATCACCGAAAATCCTAGACTAGAAGCAAAAATTAGGAAGAGAAACGACTATTTGAACCGTCAGAAGACAAAGAAAATTGCAAAAGAAAATATCTTGATGTGGTTTAACAGAATTTCTCTTAAAAGGGAAAGAAAACCAGAAGTGACCCGAAACTAAATCATTTGGACTAATTATAAAGAAAAGGTTTTCGAAATACAACATTTAACTAATGTAATATCTGTGTGGAATACTGGGTGAAGATCATATTATAATAATATAACCAGACAGCAGCAAATAGACAAATCATTGGACGAGGACACGTATAACAAGTAATTGTTCATGCATATGCATTGTATCTAAATTATTTTATGGGTTTACCATACAGAAAAATAAATCGACTCAAAGCTGTAAATTTAGATGATATAAAAAAGAAAAAAAAAGTCAGCACATGGTGGATATTTGAAACGAACTGGCTCTATATTAACGACCTCAGCGCATGACAAAGTCGAACTGACACACAGAGGCCAAAAAGTAATATACATGAACAATTAGTTAGAGCATAATGGCAGTTACGTTAGACTAGAGGAGATTCAAAAAGTGACTGAAACATTGAAGAGTTGAGTCGTATTTTACGAGGATGCTCAATGGCGTAAAGACTAAAATGTTCGACTGCGGCCTCAAAATGAACGAATCTGAGCTCCAGTTACGCAATTACGTTCACTTTTGGACTAATATCTTTTGGAAAGGCATGAGCCTCCTATTCCTTAGCTATGAGTTAAATAGTGTCACGGCTGTTCTTCAACATGGATGGATTTGGTAATGATTAACACACAAAATTTGGTATTCAGTAAAGCAAAAATACCGAAATCTTATATTTTGGGGGCTCATGAAACAGCCACAACGCCACTGTGCATATTGGGAGTTTGCGAGAATTTATAAAGAAGAACATTTTTTTTTACCTCCGATGATGAAGAAAACAACTCCATGTATGATAATATTGTTTTTACTGTGTAGGTGTGTGTGTTTATATTTTTGAAGAGAGGATACTCCGAACGAAAATATGCGTGTATTTTTGTAAAATTGAGTTTTAGCCCTATTTTCTTGAATATCACAGGTATCTTCTTTGGCTCTTCAACTTTTCGCTGATCATCGTCAAGATCATTGCAATTCATTACTTGTCACAGCATGTAAGTGTAGCAGAATAAAGATTTCAGAAACTCGACAGAGAACAAAAATAAATGTAAATTAGAATGTAATTTAATAAATATAAGTTTTGAAAATCAGAGAAATCTAATAAAACATTTTATAATTACACGTCCTCAGTAAGCATTCTTTTTGAGCGGAGGACTGTAGATTTGGACAGATAAATGACCTGAATATTCTAACAATAGTAGCATTATAGATTGTATTTTTGGATGAATAATTGATGTCTCACACCAGTAAACAATTTAACTAAGATACTTGGATAATTCCAGCTCATTAAGGTACATGGTATTTAAGTCAAAATATTGGGATTCATGGTATGTAAAGTCTCTATTCTTGGAAGATTGGTGCACCACACAGAAGTAATGTTTTTAATATTGGTACGTATTAAATTACACACATATAATAATAATAATAATAATAATAATAATAATAATAATAATAGTTGTTGTTGTTGTTGTTATTCTATTCGCTTCTATTATATTCTTGTGTTGAAAGCTAACTATAATTTAATAGCCTAGAGTCAGAATAAAAAATCAGCATTAAACCTAAAAAAAAAAAAACAACAATAGCAACAAAAAGACAAAACTAAAACAAAAAAGAAAGACCAGACAAACAGTAAATGCAACAGTAAATTGATTGTAGCATTAACAATGAAATTGAGATTAGATTATTCCTTGCAGGAAAGAGAAATTATCAGCTTGTATTTGAGATATTATTATATTTTGTGAGGTTTAAATATTTTGCAAATTCCCATTGTCAAGCTCTATTCTCAGTGAAATAATAACAATTGTATTAGTTCGATATGTATATTTACTAATCAAGATATAATTGAGTTTCCTTGCAGCCATTTTATTGGAAATAGACGACATATAAAGAATTCTCTTCTTTTTTTTTTCAAATGCTAAATGACACACACCCATATACTAAGATTAACATTCCTTAATTATTGAATATATAAATGTTCTTATACAAATGCACCTGTAAAATCTCCGAAATTTTCAATTCGTTTTTTTTTTTTTTTTTTGGTTTCTTGAATGACGGAATTTCCGCGCAAACACACACACACATACACACACGCATATATATATATATATATATATATATATATATATATATATATATATATATATATATATATATATATATATATATATATATCATATGATGTTTTATTATATTTACTGGTCTGCCTTATAAAAGTTTTCTTTTAGCCGTTTTTGATTTTTGCAATAAGCAACAATTATTCTTTCTGTGTAGCAAACTCTTCTAAGAATATTTTGTTCACATCATTGTCCTTTTACTGGTGTTGGTGTGTCTTCTTTCCTTCAAATTCATCCTCATTATGTTTAGTGGCGATCACGAATGGGTACATAAAACACAGCAGCCACCTAGGAAGTAGGAAATATTGATTTTAAAGAAGCCGGAGAAATTATGTTTTTATTGACGTCTGCGTTTTTCGTAATTAGAAGAATATCACTGGATAAAATGTGATCACTGCAAAAAAAGAAAAAAAAGAATTGGAGTTAAGTAAAATGTAGAAAGATTTTGAGTTTTACAATGGAGTGGAGCAAATCTCTTTATGTTGAAGGAATTGTTTCGTCATTAACTTGAATCGTAAAATCCCGTGTGGACAACACCTTCCACAACTGTGAAGTAAATTGCATACAAGCTGCCTGTTTTCGCTTATTGGAGGTCTACTTTCAAGCTGCCACTGGAGTCCACGTCACTTGAAAAGATCTTCTGAAATTGCGACCTCATACTAGCCTCTGAATACTCTAGAGTCACGTCACTTAAATGAGAACGGGGAAAGTTAAAACTACTGTATATACAAAACGACTAAAATTAAAAAGAAGGGGATACATTTATAACACAGATGGAATTTGTTTCTTTTATTGAACAATTAACTTTGCTGTGACCATCTTTTTGGAAAAACCCGTCAATGACCTCATCCAGTGAACTTATCACCTTTTCTGATCAGAATCACAACAGGTAAAAAGGTGATTGTGGTCATGAGGGACACAGAAGACGTTAACCTTATACGGAACCATGCCTAAAGACCCAACACCAGCGAATCACCAGAATCAATGAGTAAGAGCACAGTTGGATAGTAAATATCACGGCCTTAAATATCGGGGGAATTGGCTGCATTTTCAACAACACATTTTTGTTTTTGTGTTGAATTACAACATTTTTCCTTCGGTACATGGATAAAAGAGTTTTGACCTTATATTTCTTTTTTTTAATTTTGCCTTTTTTGTTTCATTATTTTTAGATCTATCGTAGTTTTATTTTCTTTTACCAAAAACGTGCTCGTATTTTTTTTGGGGGGGCGGGGTTCAGTGAAATGGTAGTTGTAACGTGTTTTCTATTTTTGTCACGCCATGTATTTTTTCTGTTTTGGTTGTTCTCTTTTCATAATATTTTCCTGACGAATGTTTGTTTTCCTGGCGTATAATGTTTGTTTTCTTTGAGTAGATGTGAGTTTTTGTCACTTTAGGTGCATTCTTTGCCAGAATATTTTTGTATTGTTTTGATTTTAATTTTTGCTCAATTATAATGTCAATTTTCTCGCACGGTGTCAGTTGTAACGCGATCTCTGGTCAAAGCGTCCATGTGACACCGTATCCTAACTCCACTAGGCTGACGTTATCGACAAGACCGACCGTCTTGTATGGCCCAGTATTACAGGTTAGACCTAAGATTCCAGTTTCAAATATCGATTCTATTTCACTCACCAGCAATGTTGTTATTTTTTCATCTTGGTGAGTAGTTATCAGGTCATAGAATTCCGAAAGCTCTCCGTGGGTCCACCTACAAGCTTTCTTCGTTGAATCGGGTTGACAGAAAATAGATATGACCAAGTCGATCTGATTTTAAAGCGATAATTTTTTATATATCTAACATCAACAATACATATAATATAATTCTCATGGCAAAAATTTGAATGCCTCTTGTGTATCAACGATCATTAACAAAACTAAGAAATATTGCATGTAATTTCGCTGAAAGAGAGAGGTGGCTTCGTAACCCTTTTTGATTATAGTAGCTTTTCGACGTTTCTGTTTTCAGTGGTAGTAATTGTAGAAACAATACTAGTCTAGGCCGTTACTGGAAGTAATTCGCTTCTTTGTACTTGTCAACAGCACATGTGAGCGGACATTTTATTCCAATATCTGATGTCGCTTCCTCTCTTCGAGTCCCCAACTCAACTCTCCGACTGTATCTGTCCCAACTCAACTTAACAGCCCGCTTGCTCCTTTTACTTCGAACAGGGTCGGCTTATTTTCCAACACACTTCTAAAATACAAAAATATCACACTTGTTTCATGTTTCGATACCCAGACTGTATGGACATTGTTCTAAGTTGATCTCTTAATAGATCTGAGCAATTTTAGTAAACTTTACATAGATTCAGGTTGTATTGTATATCGATAAAATTAACTATTGGATCAAAACATTCTTAATTCTTTTTTCTATTTATAATCCGATATCTTTTATACACTTACAAAAGATTGTATTTCTTTTTCTAAATAAAATCTGTAACATTAATATTTCAAACTTTTTACGGCATATCAACATCATAGTGATTCGAAGACGCTTCCTTTACACTTGGCGTTTTCTGTTTTACTGTATACCTACCTTTATTAATAATATTACCATAATCATTATTTCGGGATGATATTGTCCCTGTCATACAATGTTTTCAGTAAAACTGAAGCTGATTTATTTGTCTTTGTTTTCTATCTTATTCAATATCTTGGGATTTTGGAAAGTTTTAATCATCTTTTTGGTTTGTACGTTATTTTTGACGAGTTGGCCCATATATTTTTGTCTTTTTTCTTAAATTCGCATTTCCTATTTTGTATACATTTTATTTTATTTAAACACACTGTTTTCTATAACTATTCGATACATTTTTTTTTTTTGAATATTGATTCGTATGAAAAGTTTGCTGCTTATAATTTTAGGTAAATATTTTAAAAAGAACCGATTGCAAATAGGCGACAAATGCATTATTAAAGGAATTTTGATGTGAATCTTATAGTTAGGTTTCATATATTTATATAAAACCATATAAGTCGAATACATACTAGTTTTTCACCGTATTTTGTGCGTATTCAAATTTTAAAGTATAATTATTATTTTGTCGTCTCTGTATCCGGTTCTTCACTATAATTCTTAATAATTCATTCATCATATAACTACTTGTTCACGGGTTCTAGTTTCGTGATAAGACCCTACGTTGATATTGAAGTTGTAGCTCATGTTTTTGTTTATCTATTCTTGCTTTTTATTGAATAATATATGCTTTTTACAGCGTTTTATGATTTTTGTTCCCTTTGCTCATTTTTATGTATTCTTTAGATTTCTCTGTTGCATCATAGGAAACAAATTCCTTAATGTCTAGTTGAAATAATCCATATTCTTTTTCGTTTGTAGAACCTAGATATTTGCTATGTGTTTTTCATTCGTTTGTTTCTGTTTTTGTATATTTTTCTTTAATTTTCCTTGAATTCTTTTGCAGATTTTTCTATTTTACTTATCGTTGAGTTTATTTGACTGCATAGGATTTTTCCATTAAAGTTTTCTTTGTGGCCTTTCAGTGTGTTGTAGCCTTTTGTTTCTTTTATTGTATACTTTTATTGCCTTACTTTGGTTTAATTTAGTTCATTTTAGGGTTTGTGTGTGTGTGTGTGTGTGTGTGTGTGTGTGTGTGTGTGTGTGTGTGTGTGTGTGTGTGTGTGTGTGTGTGTGTGATGTTTTGGGAAGAGTAAGCCATACCGATGCAAATTAAAATTGCAGGCGAGAGGTTGGGACAATATGTTGAGAAGAAAATCCGCTGAACGTAGATCTACATATTCGGCCTTTGGGAATTATTCGATCGTTTATTGACATCTCACGACTGATACATACTGAGTAAGATCCACAGTAATTGAGTAGTGAATTATATCTAACCCGAATAACAGTTTCGCTAGCTATCAAACAAAGTTGGCTATGGGACTGATTATATATATATATATATATATATATATATATGGCAAATCGACTGCTTTCCACTCTAAAATGGTGTATTTTTTGCACAAATATCTCGAGAAGCTGAAAGTTTTGTATCTGTATTTTTGCGTCCATTTCCCAAGCAGTGCTTACGTCATTCTAAAAGTTTTATCCAATTAAAATAATAGAAAAATCATCAAATTTCTAATAATCTAATTTCGAGCTAAACTAAATATTATAAATAAGCGGTTAAATTAATATTCAGTAGATTTATAGATTTATTCTATAAATCTACATGAAACCCATCCCTCGAATTTATTTTTTTGGGTGATAATCCAACTAATCCTAAATCCTCTAAGAAGGCATTTCATTTCAACATCACTTAATTAACTTAAATTGAATAAAATATTTTGTTCACATTGAAATTCCCATACAAATATTTCCCTTGCTAAGATTAGAATAAACAGCCAAATATTGTCTTAAAATAGAAAAGGTCAGTTAAGTAAAGTGATACATGCGGCGAACCGAAAAAACACGCAATAAAAAAAAGTTAAAAACGACACTGATTGAAATCCCAAACATTGGAATAGTGACAAGGTCTAACTCGGCTCCCTTGGATCTGTCATCTTCTCTTAAAAGTTGGCTTTTCAGCCATTTTTAATGAGTAATAATTTATGTTTCTATTTTGTTAACGCTAGTGAAATAAATTCATGATAGCATAATGAAAGTCCTTTGAGTTTTTTTTTCCTATTTCCATTTTTGATATTTGTTGGAATGATATTTTTATATATTTCTATGACACTTTAATATTTTGAATATACGCCCACTACAATTGGGGGCTGGAGGGTGTATTCAGAGATGTTTTGCTTAGATCATTGGGGAGTTTCGGGTTTAACAATATCACACTCCACAGACCACATAAGAGACTATCAGTGTCTGATACACCCTCCAGTTTACGAAAAAGGAGGGAAAAGAAGTAAAAGATAGAACAATTCTGGCTATTTATTTAATTTGACGATTATAGACCACTAATCTGCGCATCGGATCAGTTGTTGCAAACATATGTGACACTCTATCTTTGCGATCTATGGAGATATTGGCACTTTTCTAACAAATAGATTCTTTGAAATTCTTCGTTTGCACAACTCATGTCTTCCTGTCAAGCACCTATAACGTTCCACTGCCTAACTGGCAATTATCTTTTCTGTTGTCCTTAATCTATTATCCAGTGAGCCTTTAGATGTTATTTCAAGAATCTCACAAATTTCCACGTCAAAATCGTGTCAAGTCATTTTGTCTGCGATCGCGGTCCATTTGATCTTTTTTACTCAATGGTCTGGTTGTACCAGATGACTTTTTAGCCTCTGCTTGGAGGGTTTGGGTGCTGTGGTGGGTTTCCCGCCCCTTGACCTCCTGCGTCTCACCGGTAGAAATTCTCGTGCGCTACCTCTGGCTTGATTCCACATGACATTTCATACGGCTCTGATGTATTTTTAACCTGCGTATATTTTTGCATTTTTTTCCACAACACATATCAAAGTATTTATCCGTGGATACAAAGCTTGATTCATTTCTGATTGATCTGTTTTCATGGAGGATCTCCTTCTCCCTTCTGCCTTCTCGGGCTCCCCTGGGGGTTTTCACCCATATTTCTATTCATTACGTTATTTTGAAATCCATACGTCGGATTGCCGACACAGACATGCTTCTTACTAGTCATATATTAGGCATCATTTACATTTCTGCAGAGATTTTGGACTTTGTTCACTCTCTGATGTTTTTACCAATAATATTCGGCCGAAATTAAACGCAGGCTGAAAATCAAATAAATGCATAGTACATATAAAAAAAACCTGCAGAACATTTTGGTTGAAACTTTGTGTTATAAAATGAGAAAACCCAGAAAACTCTATGAAAATGGAATAATAAAAGTACTTTATTTCAGATAGAGACGATGCTGTAAATCCAAAGAAATACTTGTTAGGAATTGTGTTTTAGATAAAAAGATAATGAAATCAATCCGCATGAATTCTATGTAATAATCAAACAAGTTCCAAACTTCAACTAATGTAAGAATTTTAAAGTATATATTGATGAGAATGTTATGTTTAAAATAGCAATGATAAAAAAACATGAGTAAAACAGCTATAGAATATTTGAATTGATCTAAATCATCAGGAAGAGTTAAAAGGATCTAAAACATCTTAAAATCTTTAATTTAAAATAAATTTAGGTCTGAATTTTTTAGACACCAGAATTAATTATTTTTGTCATATCTCCGGCCAATTTTGACTTCTATTTCTGCTGATGGTAAAAAGTTGACATCGATCTTCCCAAAACAAATATTCTAAATTAAAACCATCATTTTCCCTCTCGAACCATATTCACTTAATTTTTTTTTTTTTTTATTATTTATCTTTCAGTTGATGAACTTTTGGGTCCTCATCTACTACTCTTAATAATAGATGTCTACTTTCTAATAAACTCGCTCCAATTCTTTTAAAAATAAGTCTGACGGAAATAGATAAGAGGAAAATCAGAATTCTGCATACAAATAAAATTTCATATGGTAACATAAAAAACAGCCTTGTTTATTTGTATTTTATACGTTAATGTCAAAAATGTTGTAACAAATGTAAATTAAAAAAAACAAACTTTAGCGATGAAATTAGTTGTGTTTGTGGTTAACAGTCTTAAATTAAAAAGAAATATTTTTATGAAGAGTAATTTTCATTCAGAATCAATAAACGTATTATATTGATAAATACCAAGAAAAAGTTTAATATCCGTTTGGTCACTTTCTTTTATTTAACCCAGTTCTTTTGTTAAGTTCGAGTTTATTTTCATTATTTCTTATTGACGAAAGAGGATGTTTTATGAAGTAAATAAATAACTAAGAGGTTCGTCATTATTATTTTATTTTACATTTTCCTTTTTTTCTTTTTAAAACATTTTTTTTTAATTTTTGAGGTTTTCCACATAATATTTCTGGTTTTATGTCTATTCGTCCATGAAATTTTCTTACTTTCATTTCTTTGATCTTTTCTTTAACATTTTTGTTTTAATATATATATATATATATATATATATATATATATATATATATATATATATATATATATATATATATATATATATATGTGTGTGTGTGTGTGTGTGTGTGTGTGTGTGTGTGTGTGCGTGTGTGTGTGTATGTGTGTGTGCGTGTGTGTGATTCCATTTAGTACATTTTAACTGGCATTTTAACTGGTTATCTCCGTTTTTCTTGACCAATTTTAACGTTTCCTCTCATCTTTTAACATTTCTTTCTTTCTTTCTTTCTTTCTTTCTTTCTTTCTCCTCCCACATACTATTCCTTTTCCCCTATTAATTGCAGTGTTAAGAGATGATCCGAATATTCATTTGAAAAAAATTCCAAAATAAATAATATCTACTCTGACATCAACAATCTTGAAATAGACACAAAACCTCTTAGTCTTGAGGATATTGCTGTCGCTTGATAGCGGGATAAAATAGGAAGCAGAATATTCGAGTATGTGAGCAGGAAAAATAGCCAAGAGTAATTGCCCATCTTCAGATCACCTGATGCAACGTATAACTTCCCTTTGACTCTTCTGTGGGCTACTTTTTGTATGGAAGGAATATCACTAATCCAGTGCCTGACGAGACATCAACCGTACAATATGGTCAGTTGGAAATAATGTTTTGCTGCATAAGGAATAGTAGTACAATGTTGTGGACTTCTCATCAGGATATAGTGAGCTGAGTACAGTTTATATTCAGTCATATAATTCAGTCCAACTACTAATAGATAGGTCTCCAAGTTTGCGGAAGCAGTTTTGAATAATAAAACCTATGACACTAGTAGTTCATCTCAGCGTTGGTACACTCTGACCTGTTTCTGGAGCTTTGTAAAAATACTATACATTCTGGTTGTAACTGGCTTCCTGTGACACTGAATATCTACCGTTTGAGGCAACATTATAACTTCCGTGCTTTGCTTAGCTCCTCTAGCATTTTAATTACTTAGGTTTCCTTATTTCCTTCTCTTGGAGGAGTTAACGATGTCATAGACGAAACCCAATGCCAGCTCATATATATATGTATATATATTTACTAATCTAATATCTACCAGTATTCACGGTACCAGAAAAAAAACAAAAAACCCTGGCCAGGAACAAGAGATAAAAATATCTCGAATAACCGCCCAGAGGAAAAAGAACAAAATTTTGGGGGGGGGTAAAAAAGAAAGAAAATACCATCCTCGTCCGACTTCTTGAAAGAAATCAAGGGGTACTTAGTCAGTGGTCAAAAGAAAACCAAAAAACCCTCCGCGAATGCTGCAATGCTACAATTACTAAAGTGCTCAACATAAAACAATGGAGCCAATTATAGAATTAACTTAAATCGCTAGTCGAAAATCTTCTACTAAAGTTTCACCTTAACGGATCATCAGGAAGTTTACCCTCGACTAAATTCTAAGGAGTAATGCTTTGCTTTATTCACCAAAACCCCCCACCTATCCTAGAATTTTTTTAGCGTTAGATTTAGCTAAAGAATATATGGTTATACCTCTAGATAAGGTGGAAATAATTAAGCATTGTCGTAAAACATTGTTATACTATGAAGATAGTGTATGGATAAAGAAGGGAGGGTGGAAATTTTGACGTTTCAATCGGAGCATATGATGGTGCAGAAATTTGTGAGCTCGTCGGGTGTGTATTACTATATAGCATTAATAAGATTATGGACCCTAATAACCATGGGCTTTACAGAGACGACGGACTGATTATAGTGGATAAAAGTACACCGAAGAAGTGTGATGGGATTGGAAAAAAATTGTATAAGCTGTTTGAGGACTTTGGATTTAGGTTAGATGTAACAACAGATTTAAAAATAACTGATCATCTTGATATTACTTTAAACTTATATAGTGGAACAGTATCTCCATTTAGAAAAGGAACCAGGATCTGCGTTATGTAAACAGGGGATCTAATCACCCAATACAGGTGTTTAAACATGTACCTAAAGGAATAGAGCATAGATTATCTAATAACTCCTCCACAGGGAAATTTTTGAACGAACTAAGGAGGAATATGAGGAGGCTCTAAAAAATGACGGATATAGGGTCAATTTAGAATATAAGAATAGGGATAGAATTGGAACACAAGGTAGGAGAAATAGACCTAGGAAAATTTTATGGTTTAATCCCCCTTACAACATGGAAGTAGTTAATAACTTGGGAAAGGAGTTCTTCAAGATATTAAAAAGAAACTTCCCTAGTGGGAGCCAATTACATAAGATATTTAATAAGAATTGTATTAAATTAAGTTACAGTTTCATGCAAACATTAATGGAATAATAAATAGGAGTAATATAGCTAAATTAGGTACAAAGAAGCATAAGGTGATTGACAAATGCAACTGTAGGGATAAGGTTAGGTGTCCTCTCGAAGGCAAGTGTAAGCAGGAGTGTGTAGTGTATAAAGTAGAAGTATATAGTGATTCGAATAATAAGAGAGATAAAAAGATATATTTTGGGTCGACCAAGGGGATTTTAAAACTAGGTACTATAACCATAGAACAAGTTTCTCGCACGAGAGGTATAGGTATAGCACTGCTTTATCTAGTTATGTGTGGGAAGTTAAGGAAAAACAAGGAGTAGATCCGATAATGAAGTGGGAAGTAATAAAGAAATGCCGTAAATATAGGGCAGGTAATAGAACCTGTAATCTTTGTATGGAGGAAAAATTGGTAATAGCAATTGTAAAAGCAAGAATATGCTAAACAAAAGATCGGAGGTGTTAAATAGTTGTAAACACAAAAGGGCGTGGTTACTATATAATTAGGAATAGGTTATAGAGTTTTTTGTTTTTTTTGTTAACTTTATTTATTTTTTAATTTTTTATGCTAATTCTAGGATAGGTGGGGTTTTTTGGTGAATAAAGCAAAGCATTTCTCCTTAGAATTTAGTCGAGGGTAAACTTCCTGATGATCCATTAAGGTGAAACTTTAGTAGAAGATTTTCGACTAGCGATTTAAGTTAATTCTCTCTCTCTCTCTCTCTCTCTATATATATATATATATATATATATATATATATATATATATATATATGTGTGTGTGTGTGTGTGTATATATATATATGCATATATATATATATATATATATTGATATATATATATATATATATATATTGATATATATATATATATATATATATATATATATTGATATATTTGTACATATGTATAGTTGTTATCTTAATTATATCATTATTGTATTTCAAATGCCCGCGTGTGTGTGTGCTTGTGCGTGTGAGATCATTTAGGCAGATTTTTTTACTTTAAAAATGTTTGATTAAATTAGACAGATACTTCATGTCTGCCTATTCTGTCCTCGATCTATTTAAGTTGCCAAATGAATCCTTTGACGCTTGAACGAATTTAGGAAGGCGCTGTACGATTCGTTCTTGCTTTAAAAATCCCATTTCAAGATCTTCATCCATTCCAACCAGGTTAAATCACAATCGTGACCCACTGTTGAACTCGCAAAAGTTCTGATTGAAAACCCCAATGGAATACAAAGAAAAAAGGAACAAACAAAAACTCTAAATTCTTAAAGTTGTCTACATAAAGATGAACAAACGTTTTTCTTTTTAACAAGATCAAATTTGAATATAGCAGCCATATTCTAAAATACCTATAACATATTTCCTGCCAATTCTCCTCACCCAATCTCTGTAGTTTATAAAAAAAATAATCTTCCGAATATTCCGTCTCTTTTGTTCTTCCACTTACTTTTATATGTAAACATATACATACAGATAGACAGATATGACTTATCACCATAAACGACATTTGATCATTGAATACTCCGACGGTACCTTCTGGTGAGACCTTGTGTAGTTGGGAAATGTATAGTGCCTCATAAATTCATTAATCATAAAGTGAAAGGACTTATTTGGTGAATTAAATGGATCGATAATTAAAGATCGAATTATCTGTCGTATTTGTCTTATTGAATCAAACATATATATATATATATATATATAGGGGTATGATTGTTAAGTTTTATATTTATTATCAAATTCTTCTATGTCATTTATTGCGCATATGTTTGTCAAAATTTGAATAGCTCATAAACAGTTAATACCGCTTGGCGACTGTCATTTTCCCGTTTTTGCTGTCAACAGATCCAGATCTAGTTTTTCTATTTCAATAATTATACAAAAGTTTAAAAAAAACAACAAATACTGAAAACAAAAAAAAACAAAAACAAAAACAAATAGTGACAATAACTATTTCATTCATCTCATAAAACTCTCTGAGAATAGAGCATAAATCATATACGTTTATTTTACATACATACATTCATCTTAGTAGTATCAAATATAACCACCATTTTCTGACAGCAAGTCCTTTATAAAGTATTAAACTCATAAATTTTAAAACATACTTCTGTTATAACATAACAGTATACGATGTACGTTTATGGGTTTATATGACGAAAGGCACAGATTTGTAAACATTTAGATCGAAATATGTCTCTATCCCTGACCCTCTCTTGCCACTCCTCCCTTTGCTTCGCCATGTGAAGACGTCCACAGAGTATATTACTTATGAGCTCGCCGCTACTTCTCCAACAGTGTCCTGCATGTCTGGTTCGTCTAAGTTTTATAGTTTTCGTGGTGGTTGGTATGTGGCCATACAGCTGCTGCATTTTTGGGGTGCTGTCTACAGGACTTGTTCAGTATTATTCACAGCATACTTGTGTAGTTGCTGCCTAGCTTTTTCTCCAGCTGTTAAGATAGCGTCCATATAGTGCATCCATATAGCAGTAGCGAAACGATCGCTGCTTGGAAGAAATTACGTTTCGTTTTATCGGTCAGGTCTGACTTCCATATGACCGATAGCCTATAGAAAGTCGTCCATAGCCTTTGCAAGTCGCGTATTGATTTCTGTCTCGGTGATGAGACACTAGTTCCTAGGTAGGTGAACTTGTCAACTACTTTCAGAGGGCTATCGTTTAGTGTGGAGATGTTGCGTGTTTGATTAAAGCACATCTATTCCGTTTTGTGTGCATTGACACTAATATCTAGTAATGATTTGCAAAATTTAACCGACAGTGAGTTGGATGGAAAATTTACCTCAGTGGAGCAGCCATAGAACATGAAAGATGAAAAAAATCACATCCTGAGTTTAAATCATAATCAGCACAAAATTGTCTGTTTTCAAAATTTATGTTCGGGTGTAAAGAGCAGCTAGCATCAGATGAGAAGATATTAGTACTGTCTTTTCATAGGCGATCAAAGTATGTAGAGATTCTTTTCCTAAAACAAATCTAATTTAACCTTATTTTCGCCAATGTTTTTTATTTATTTATTATCTTTTCATTGTTTTTTCTTCTTGTGTTAACATTGCTTTTGTGCTGGTGGTTCCGTAATATCTTAGTTTTCAGTATTTTGTGTTTCAGCTCATGTGAAGGGCTTTTCTCGAGCATGATTATTATGATCCCATGATCAGAACAGAACTTTTTCTTTAAAATCAACTTCGCTTAGTCGGCATGTCATTGCCTTGGATAATTAAATTTAGCGGATTCTGCTCAAATTTCTATCATGCTTTTTCTATACTCCCGGTGCGTAGAATTGCTTTTAAAATAACAGTTGATCACAGATATTTTCTTTCCGTTGTCCATTTCCCAAGGTATCCATTACATATACTGCTGCTTTGGTCTTTGTGTACATGAAATAATAACAGCCAACATTAGCAGCACGCCGGACGCTGTTCCTATTGCAAAAGCACCCACCGATTATGTTCCGTCATCAGTATCCCACGTTGATTTGGTTTTGGATTTAACATTTTTCAAGGGTTGGGTATTGGAACTAAATCAGACTCAGTAGTTGACTATCATCTCGGCTACTGACATAGATGTGACACAATATCTTCTAAGAAGAGCTTTTATCAAACACAAACACAAACAACAGACAATATATATATATATATATATATATATATATATATATATATATATATATATATATATATATATATATATATATACTTTTAACTTTTGTACATTTTCGTTCAATTCAAACTGCTTCCCGTATATTTTAATCTGCGTTTATCAATTTTGATTTTACATTCTTTTAACCGATGCCATTTTCTCTTGCCGATTTCAAGTACATTTCACACGAGTCGCTTTTGGATTAGAAGCAGAGCGCCCCCAATTCAAAAGACTAACAACTGACAGTTTAGCTTTGTGTCTTTCTAGTTTGTCACGAGATTTTATTTTATTTTTTTAAGGTCTAGCTCATTCCTATCGTTACAAAAACAACTACCACTGCTATAAGTAATAATAATAATAATAATAATTATCATTATTATTATTATTATTAACATTATTATATGCTTCGTATGATTATCACCCCTTTAGTCGCTGTTGGTCTTCACAGAAGTTTTAGTTACAAGTCTCTAAAATTCTTTTAATTATTTCTCGAATTCATAGAACTGCTGTGATATTAACAGTTGTTATTATTTCTTGAAATTCCAGGTCCCTCAAGATCTTTTCCACATTATTTGGTCATTTTTCACAGAATTCAGTAATAATTTCTATAACTGTCAACATCTCATTTGAGAAAGGTTTAAGTATCTTGTTTTCTCTTTCTTTTATTTCCACTTGGTGATCTGCTGAGACGGCCAAATGCACTACTTGACACGTTCATTTTTTCCTGTTCCAAACAACTACATCCTTTTTTCTGTCTTAATTTCGGAAATTGTTTCGCTCTTAAAATCCCTGAGAATTTTTTTTTTATTTTCCAAGAGAAATTATACTCGGTACAGGGCCGTTTGTCTGCACGGTTAAAGTTTAGTCACTCGCAAATTTCCCCGCTAATTTCATTCCCGAGCCAGTCATTTCTGCTGTTATAATCTATCTGGGACAGTTTAACTGCATTCGCTATTCACGTTGTTTTCTCTTTCATCTTTCTACTTACCTACTATTCTCTTAAATTTTTTCTAGGTTTTACATTGAAATTATGTCATTACTGTATCGGCGTTTTATCGTTATTGTCATTATACGTAGCCATAATTAGTTGATCTCATTCACAATGTTTTTAACTTCAGTCTGGTGTTAATCTTCCCATTTCATTTTCATTTTTTTTATTTAATGATTTTTGTTTTCCTGTCTGTGTTCATGTTATTTTTGTTGTTGCTGTTAATGAATCTCTCTCTCTCTCTCTCTCTCTCTCTCTCTCTCTCTCTCTCTCTCTCTCTTTATATATATATATATATATATATATATCCTTTCTTTTACATTCTTTGCGCTTCTGAATTGTCCCGTTTGCACATAAGTCAATGTTCGTTAGTTCTTTTTTTTATTTATTTACTTGCTCTATAAAGTGTGTCGTCATCATTTTCCGTGCGTAGATTTTGTGCATATTCAAGAATTTTCATGTGATCTGAATTTCTGAATTCCTCTCTTGTCCAGTTTAAGAAGAGTCCAGAATTAAATGCCAAACATACTGTCCTGTTATTTCTTTCTTTCATTAATTTCCTATGTCACTGTTTTGTTTATAGTTGTTTGCATCGCAATAACGAAACGTTGAAAGGGAGAGAAAGCAATGAGCCTCAATGAAGATATTTGTATGTTGACTATAAGTTCTATTCTGCACTTTTCTATTGCAGCTTTTGTACAGTTTATTACTTTGTCGTAAATTTATTTTACATTTTAAATTATTCTAATGGCTATGATATTTAACTATACACATCACACATTCTTCTCTAAAGTTCCCTTGGTTAAAACTTCTCAACCAAAAATTTGCTGAAACACCTTAGTTCAATCTATGAGAATTCTGATTGGCAGCCATTTTGAATAACCTCAAAAGAAGTATTTTTGTGAAATAAAAATGATTTTGACTCTAACTTTTTTAAAAAAAAACTGATGAGTATACATTTATGAAAAAAATGAATATTTTCAAAAAAATCTCCTTATTTATTTAATGACCCTTTATAATTATAACTAAGCGATTTATTTTGATAGATTTTCTTGTTCGATATTGTTAATAGTCAGCCATACTATACAAATTATTAACAGCAGTGGCCATCTAAAATTTGACATGTATTGTGGTTCAGTACAAATGATACAAATTTGAATAAATAAAAAGGATGCTGCCTGAGTAGGCAATTTTAAACTATTTTTCCACGAATGATGACTGATGATGATGGCTGTCAGTGAATCAACTGATATACACATTGATGTATCAAGTTTATTTCATATTCAGTTTATCCTGAAGTCGTATAATGGAATCAAATTTAGCAATGTATTATTGACTTTAATTGCGTTAAATCAGTTTAACAGTGACATGCAGAAAAAAATCACTTATTCTATTCATATAAAAATAGTCAATGATTTTAAAGCTCTCTTTAAAAGAATCGTAGTTTTTCAAGAATCATATAAAATCTTCCGCAAGAATGTTACACCCCGATTTTGAAATGTCATAAAATGTCAGGAGAAGCACAATTACAAAGACGGACGGATTACTAAAATTGTGCAACAAAGGAAGTTCAAAAGTGAAAAATGCTTTCTTCGTGAGAAAAATTTTTTATAGTACCAACTGAAATAGAAATCTCTGTTCACTGACAATATAAATTGAACACATTTTCCTTTATTTCTTTGTTATCCCAAGAACTGACACAATATTTGCCAAACGTGGTCCAGTCGTTCGAAATAAGATTATGTTCACGTGGGGATTGTAAGGTTTTCTGATTTTATTCAAAAATCCTTAATTTTCATTGATCCAATCTTAACAATCTTTAGAAACTTTAAAATTAAAAAAACGTCAATCCTCTAAACAAACTAATCTTTAGAAATATAAACTTAAAATATTGTAAATAAATATCTAATATTTTGTTTGTTAAGAAAAACAGATATCAAACATCCCCTCAAAATTAAAGTCAGTGACGAAAGTAGGTATACATATTTAATCACACACACACACTCTCTCTCTCTCTCTATATATATATATATATATATATAAAACTGTAAACATACACGGAGCCATGCACCTATACATACTCACATGCATATACACATATATAAGTGTGTGTGTGTGTGTGTGTGTGTTTGCATGTGTGTGTGTCTGTGTGAGTGCATTTGTGATAGATTGAGAGTGCGTGTGAGTGTGAGTGTGTGTATGTGTGTGTGTGTGTGTGCACAAGCGAAAATTTAAGTGTCACTCGTTCGCTATTATAGTTATTGTCGCCTTAAGACAATCTGCTTTTAATTTTCAGGTGGAAATATACGGCAAAGTAACAAGCACTGGAAGCATAGCTTTCCTCAAATGTGTAAAGGGTTAAATAGCGCAGTCTGCAGACGTTGCGGCACCATAAGGCTTCAATTATGTTTTAGACATCAATGCTATTTGGTTATATGTAAGCAGAAATTAAAATAACTGGGACAGACCCAAGAAATGAAGTGTGGACAACTGCATGACTATTCATATATATATATATATATATATATATATATATATATATATATATATATATATATGTGTGTGTGTGTGTGTGTGTGTGTGTGTGTGTGTGTGTGTGTGTGTGCGTTTATGAATGTCAATTCGTTTGTGCGTGTTCTGATATACACTTATTCATAATTTTGTGTCATTCTATATGCGTATGTCAGTTTTTAAATATTTGTTTTCATGCGCAGTGTTTACATATACGCTTTTGTGTGTGTGTTCATTTGAGCATGTTATGTTACAGTCAATAGATATGCAGGGCGGTGACCTGGTGACAACCTCGATATCCCCGGGTGCCTAATGATAGAATTACAAATATCACAGGAAGGTATCTAAAAATTTTAAAAGTAGACGGTGTCTTTTCGCCCAGAAATTCTGATGACCGTTGAGCAACGTGTGTATAGGTGTCATGTCCTACGATTGAGAGAGTCAGAGATTTCGGTCGATTTGGACACTGTTATCAAAAACTGATTAAATAATTGAGAAGAGAAATAATTGAGAAATTGATTTCTGTTGCCAAGTGTATGAAAAGCTGATTTCCTAAATAAAGTGGATGAATTATCAAAGGACATTAGTATATTTTTATCTCAATTAAAAAATTACCACAACGGACAAAACTTGAATTTTGTATTCTGATCAGTCACAAGTGACAGCAAGTTTGTTTTCATGTTGTCACGAATGTATGTCAAATAATTTTAGTAGTTGTACGTGTTTATGTTGATGTTCAGATTAGCGTCTGTTGTTCGGTGTGTTTGTATATTTATGTGTGTGTTCCCAAGTGGAGATGTTACTATGTGAAGGGAAGCATGGCAAAGTATTGTGGAAAATCTACTTTCAGAAATACTCCAAATTTTATCACGTTTGTTGTAACAAATTTTAACAAGGTGTTTGTTTTTAAATTATTTCCATTGCTTATGTTGATTGATATTTTAATTAGAATAAAAACGATTGATGAGTTGGAATAAAAAGCGTTGATAAATATTCCAGTCTTATTAATGAATATACCAGACTTATTAATGAGTATATCAGCTTTATAAATGCATATGCCAGTTGATTTAATGAATGCCGGAAATGTAAAACTACATCTTATAGAATGGCTGAAATTTTAGCCCAGAATGTATATATATATATATATATATATATATATATATATATATATATGAATGTAAACATAATATATACGAATGTCTATAAAATATATCAGATAAAAATATGGAGACTATATATAATAATTGCATGTTTTATCAAAGTTGTCTCAAAAGAATTAAATGTACTTCTGAGATGCTTTACAGGCATTAAAAAGACAAGACGCCTAAACAACAAAAGTGTCTTTCTCAATAAAGATGAAAATATACGTATCTATTATCCTTGAAATAAGAAAGTTATATCTATTGCAATGAATGTCAAGAAATGAAAGTCTACAGATGAAATAGCGTCCTAATTCTCCAAGAGAATAAAGACAAAAACGGTGAACTGTAAATTCAAGAAGACTTGTATTTTTTATTGTGATTAAAAATTTGATCTGATCACAAAAGACATTATAGAGAAAATTTCATCGTTAAGATAACCCTTAAAGTATACATGAACCGCCAAAAATAAAATCATTATATTTGTTATAGCTTCCAATCAATAATGACAAAAATTATCGATAGCATTCAGAGAGAGAGAGAGAGAGAAGGGGGGAGAGAGAGAAAGAGAGAGTGGGTAGTATTCATGGAAGATTTTGACTATTTACAGAACAAGATAAGGAAACGTGTCGGCAAATAAATTATCTATGGATGGTTCAGTAATCACGACTATCACTTCCTCAACCTTCAATATTCCACCTGTCCGCTGATGTCTTTGATGTCATTGCTGTTGCCTAGGTAATGACAAAGATGTAATTAATTTAGCTTCTGATGTCGGCGAGACAAAGATAATAATAGCAATACATCGACAGACATATATATATATATATATAGAGAGAGAGAGAGAGAGAGTGAGAGACAAAGAGTCAGAGATAGAGACAGAGACAGATCTATGTGTGTGAGCTGTGTGTACTGGGTGCGGAAGCAAAATATAGAATATTTTTAAAAATGTTTTTTGTCAGATTTTCATGATTAGCTCGATTATTCAAGCACTTTTTTTATTATTAAATATAACCCAATATGAGTAAGCAAGAAAAAAAAACGACGAAGTATCAATGATCTGTCTATCGTATACAAAGAAATTAAAAAAGGTTTACAAAAAAAAAACCGGGGGTTTTTAAGGAAAATGAAGGATTGAACAAAAATCAAAAAGAAGGTTTTTTAATTGCTCTCTCAACGACGATTAAGAAGGATCCCACAATGTCAATAAGAAAATACGCTAATGAATTGAAAGTCCATGAGAAAACTGTGAGGACAGCAGTTAAACAAAATTTAAGCCCGGAACACAACTCCCTTCTTTACGCTGAAAACAAAACAAATGCAACTTTCCATCCAAATATTGGTCCGGTTAAGACTACTGTTCAGGTGGAATGGGATAAAATGTTTGAGGAATTTATTTTGATTGCATGCAAATCGTTTTGAATGCATCTTTATAGAATAATGGATTAAAAATGGCGACCATATTGAGTAAATCTTCTGTTTTGTGCCTCTCTTCTTATTTTGTGGTTTATTCTTTAAAATTTAAATTAATCTTGTTTTGTAATAGAGTCGTTTATTATTATACTACAATATTACTAATTTTGCTTCCGCACCCTGAATGTGCGTATTCTGTGTACATTTATTGTGTGTGTGTGTGTGTGTGTGTGTGTGTGTGTGTGTGTGATATAAGTGCTATTTGTGGTTGTAGCATTGGGAATGTCGAGCACCCCTTCGCTCCCAGGTTCACTCTGGCCCGCACTGGCAGCACCTGATAGGGCCCTGTCTATGGGTTAAATAGAACTAATCTAGATACTTATGCTAAACTAAAACACTAGAAATAGAACTGCACCCTTCTCCTAAACTGAATTGCTTGAAACAGAACAGTTTTGACATGTAAACTGTATACTTATTCTAAATTGATTTTGACGTTTAACTGTGTATGAAGAGAAAATATATTTACATTAGACTAAATTGTTTGAATTAGAATTGTTTGACTAAACTGAATAGCTTGAAATGGAAATGTTTTTTTTTACAATTTAACTTTTTACTTATGCAAAACAAAATTGTTTGAAATAGAACTGTTTATTTGTATAAAAAAAAGATTTAGTATTAAATAACCTAGAAAGGTTGATATGCCATAAAAACAAAACAACCAACGAACTCATTGGATCACGGCTGTTGTGATGTCAAGTCATCAGCCGAGTCCATGTTCGGTTTCCTACTTTTTTCTACGTTCGGTTTGATCTCCATTCTCAACCGGAACAAAAAGAATACAAGACAAGGCATGAATCATTTGTTCAAGAGATTAAGATTTGATCAAACTTTCAAATGATATATGCACAAACCAGTCCTAGACCATGTGATATATGGAATTATTTGGGATTTTGAGATACAAACGGATTTTTCAACGCCGGTGCGATGACTCGATCAAGTCTTAACCAACTAGGAAACGCATGGAAAAAACATGAAGAATTGGAAATCCGAGCAAACTCGAGACCTTACAAATCAAAGCATAGTTAATATCGGCTTATACATTGACAAACGTCAAAGAGTCCTCAGGAGAGTTGGAGTCCCTCAAACTCTAGGGAATGACCACAGCTAACGTTGTTGTGAATAGAACAAACATTAATAATATTAATAATAATCATGCACAGCTGGATAAAAAGTGTGTAAATTGCAAGAAAAATCAACTAATGTATATGGTCATCAAATAGTTTGCAAAAAATGAAAGATAACTGGAAACTCTAATGAACGCAGTTAAAATATATTGTCAGGACATAAGGATGAATATGCCATGCCGGTAATGAAAAGTGACAAACGACACTTGACGCAGGGAATGGAACTACCGAATCAAGGCAAGATTAGAACACTCGGAGAAAAGGAAATATATAATAATTAGACATCTTGGAAGCTGACACCATCAAACAAGTGGAGGTGAAAGAAAAAGTTTTAAAAAGAATATCTTAGAAAGCTCCTCGAGATAAAAGTATGTAAAAGTGTTGTGGCCCCGGAAAAGGGTCACTAATAAAAACACAAACACGGAAATTAGATAACATATTATATTACACAAGAAAGATAGAGTTACATAGAAAACGTTAGACGTATAATACTGTTCGGATAACACAGATATTGATCTGTCCCTCTGGCAGCGAAATCTCTCTGTGCTTACAACGTTGAGAAGGGTCCAATATGGTGAGATGGGTAAGGCTACCACAGCACCCCTCCCCACAAGTCTTTACTTCGTAAAAGTGATGTTGATATTGTTTTCTTTTTGGTTCAAACATCAACGGGTCGGTGAATTTCCTATTTTTCCCTGACCGACGTTTTTCATGTGTTGATTGAATAGGGTCTCAATCGAACATGTCGAAATTAGTGTGTACTAGCTCTTCTTTGGTTTGTGGTACGTCGTTGGAATCGTTCAAACGACGTTTCTCTTACTTGTTCTTTAATTATTCCACGTTCCCAACAGGACGTGTTATTTTGATATCTTTTAAAGTATTTTTTTTTCTCCCGGGTTGAACCCATTTTTAGACACTAATGTGGTCTTTCGCAGCTTATTTTGTTTCGGGAGTAGCTCATCGCTGGATCCCACTTTCAATAATACGCCCATATTCACTTATCGATCAAGCTATTTATTTATTTCTTCGGTCGCGGCGAACGGTACGTTTCTCTTCTTCCTAAAAATGGGGCGTGTATTTTCCTTCAGTTCAACTTTTGCCTTAATTTTAGTACATTTGCCAAGACCAGATGAAAATACTTCGGGGAAAC
Source organism: Sepioteuthis lessoniana (assembly GCA_963585895.1). Taxonomy (NCBI): domain Eukaryota; kingdom Metazoa; phylum Mollusca; class Cephalopoda; order Myopsida; family Loliginidae; genus Sepioteuthis; species Sepioteuthis lessoniana. The sequence continues at coordinate 119,303,681 of OY757915.1, read as the reverse complement.
TACCTTTTGGTTCCATCTTAATTTTTCAGCTTCGGCAGTTATGCATTCTAATTTTTGGCAAGACGTATTGGTTGATTCCAGAGATTAAATTTCTGAAACCAGTCCGACCCAAACAAATTTTCTGTGTTCTTCAGTGCAAAGACTTTTAATTTTTTGGTTATACCATTTAGTGATACTGGGATAATTATTTCGCCTTCAAATTTTATTTTGTCTCCTGTTACCGTTCGCGCCGTCTTGCTTGTCATCTTTATTATTGGCCTATTTAATTTTCTTCAAGTTTATAAGTTTATAATTGATTAATCAGAGCCAGAGTCGAACTGAAATCTTACCGACTTATTTAGCACCTTGGCTGTTATGTATTTACGAACGACTTTGTCTGACTTGTTTTTTTTTTTTGGTTGTCACTAGTCTACCTGTATTGAAATTTTGGGTAATCATATTTTTTCTCTTTTTTACCGGAGAGTATGATTGGGATCTATGCTTGACTTTCCTTACGTAAGCAACACCAGACTCCTTGATAATTTTTGAGTCTTTTCTGAAACTCAATATTCTCTGACAGTCTTCAGCCAGTTTTTGAAGTGTGAGATCGGGTTCGTTCTCAAATTTCGACAAAACTCTGCGTCTGATTTCCGCGTCTTTTGCTGACGCTAGGCCTTGTGCGAGTATCAGACAGTTGAAGTTATCCGCTGACAATTCGCCTAGTTTAAAATCGTTGCATTTTTTTATTGACAAACGAGGCAAACCCTAAATAATCATCACTGTCCCTTTTTGTTATGTTGAGACATTTCCATCTTTTGTGGAATAGAGATGTTTTGGAACTGAATAATTGTGACAGTAATTTATTGTTTCTAAAAAGCCAAGTCCGCTAATTTTTTTTGGTCAGATATAATCAACGAACTTGTTGTGTTCCACAGTTCCTAGCTTTCGGAGAAGTAGCCGGACTTTTTTGCATCGGTCCAATCGGCACAGTCGGTAATATAGATATCTTCATATATTCTCTAATATGCCTCAAAGCTCATATCTTCATCTGGTGCACATGAAAGGGTTTCGAGTGCTTTCCACACTGCATTTTGAGTGAAAATAGTAGTACTATCTGTAGGTTGGTTATTACTTAAACTTTTAAAAAGTGCTTCTTGATTTTGCAATTCAAGGAAGAGCCGTTGTTGTTTTTCCGCGTTTCTTAACATTCTTTCTTCGTTTTCTTTCTGGAGTTGAAGGAGATTTTCCTCATTTTGTTGTTGAGACTCCATTTGCAACTTCATCATTTGAGCAAACATTTCTTTAAGGTCTTCCATTTTTTTTCTCTGGAGGGAGGAAAGTTTTTATTTTCTTTTTTCTGTAAATATCCCCAGGAATCAAGAATAATTACTCTGCGCGTGTGTATGTGTGTGTGTGTGTGTGTTTACAACACAATCTGTAAGCGCCGAATTAATTTTTTCTCTCTGAAGTGGGAAGAAAGAAAAATATGAAAATCCCTTTTTGATTACGTGACAATCTTACTCACAGATTTTTTTTTAAATATCCGAGATCCGACACACTCCGTCGTTTGTACAATTTGATACTTTGTAGTTGTTTAACCAAAATTATGTTCGGTTTGTTGTATGCTGGAACTTTGTTGTAGATTCTTTAACAACTTGTAGTTGGGTATCTCTTTGTTGTTGCGATGTATCTTCGCCCGTATGTTTGTACGATTAAACCCCCTTTGCTTGTTGGAGAGTCCTTTTTTTTCGTTCGAGTTCCTCGTCGCCAGTATGTTGTGGCTCCGGAAAGGGTCACTAATAAAAACACAAACATGGATATTAGATAAGGTTACATAGAAAAGTTAAGAAGACTCGTATTGTTCAGATAACACCGATATTGATCTGCCCGTCTGGCAGCGAAATCTCTCCGTACTAATAACGGTGAGAAGAGTCCATTATGGTGAGATGGGTAAGGCTCCCACAACAGAAGTAAATATAATAAAATCCATTAAATAATAAGGAACCATTCCCGTTTTTTATCCCAAACAAATAAAATTGCGGTAAATTAATATTTCATTTATGAATGTGTTCACATGTTCCTCCGTAAAGAAAAACAGAAATATCTCAGGAAAAAATAAAATGTGTTAATCATCATAGCTAGCAATATCAAATTAAAAGGAACATTTCTATGAGATAATATTTTCCTTTGGAAAAAATGTTTCATTAGAAATAAACCCCATGCAATATCATAATTTTTATTAATAAGATTGGAGTTCATCTTTAATGTCCTGCTCGAAAAAACATTAAGTATATTATTTAAGGCTTCATAATATTTCATCTTTCAATATCGTTTCCATCTAAGAAAACCTGATGATTGCGTTAACTATAAGAGCCAAATTTAAATATTTCTTCTTCATCTTATATATCTTACATTATTTTTAAAGTATTTTTAATAAAACCCAGTGAAATAATGTGAAGTTTTTCAAATTCATGAGAAGTTTTTCATATAAAGAGAAAATTAAATTTTGCCCAAGGCGCAAGCAACTCTATAATGCCAGATTCTCTTTTTCTAACTGGTCCAAAATATCAATAAAACAATAGAACTGAATTTTCGTTTTCTCAAACATTAGGGCAATTAGTTTAAAATTATAGTCAATGAAATATAAGGTGGCTTTCTACACCGGCCCAAATGTCAGAAGTGTTTAATATGAAAGCGGAGACTCTCACGGGATTGAATGATGATAATGGTAAAACTTTACAAAAAGGAGATCTTCTCGTTTACATTTGTATTTTGAATCAGATTTTGGGTTTTGACATTAGACCCGTCATTCCGTCAGTTGTTGAAGTAC
>OY757915.1:119260872-119298372 GCA_963585895.1 Sepioteuthis lessoniana | reverse complement strand
TATATATATATGTGTGTGTGTGTGTGTGTGTGTGTGTGTGTGTGTGTGTGTGTGTGTGTGTGTGTGTTTATATATATATATACATTGCCTATCACAGAAAATATCATCATTTCTTAAATTAATTATGCCATGAACGGATGAACCTTTTCATGCTCACATATTAATGTTTAAAATTTCTCACAAAACACTTATTTTACATGACTCTTTATTTTAAAGGAACTTGCTAATATACAATATCCATCCTTTTTAATATAGTAGTAAGCCTGCACCTCAATTACATGTATTTATTCTTTGGGTTGTCTTTTAGTATTCACCTGTTTGTTCGTTTCTTTTATCGCTATATCTACTTTTTACACCGCTATCTGAACATATCTGGTAATTATAAGTACCTGCATATGTACAGGGTGTGATGGGTAAATCGACGTCTGAATTATTAAAAATGAAAATAATACTGACATTTCAATTTATCAGATTTATCAAAATTAAATGAATATATTTCCAAGTACTATGATTACATATATTCAAAGAAATCGAAATTGGCTTTAACCACCGGATTTAGACAACTTAGGAATCTCTTGCAAGCTTTTCTGAGGGTTTATTTTTAAAATTAGTAAATGCTAATGGTATCTTTACCTTCAGTTAAAGTTCGGTGTTGCACAGAGTTTTATTAGTCTCAAGCTCATCCCCACTGCATACATAATAATCAAGGGATGCTATCTGGGGAGTTTGGCGGCTAGATATAAGGGGTGATGTGATCGCAGAAATTTTCTGATAGCCAACTCTTGGTCCTCCTGCTTGTGTAACAAACCAGAGTCCTGTTGTTTGAGGTAGGTTCTTCCTGCAACGAACCTCTCGTTCCAAATCAGCACTATTTCAGTCACTTAATGTAAGTCTCTGTGTTAAGTTTGAGGCCAAGTGAGAAGATGAATTGAAGCAGAACGTCACCATCACTAGTGACCACCTTAAACATCATGGGAGTTTGATTTTCATCAATATGAATGCGAATGTGTCCTCAAACTGACACCCCAACACTCTTAAATCTTCGAATTGGGATTTCCAGACTAAATGCCATTAGTATTTGCATGCCGTTATAAATATCTGGAGAAGTTATGTCATGGCACTGCTTTCCTCACAGACAGTTCCAAACTAACTCTACTTTACAATACAGTTAGTCAAAACCTCGTACAAACAAAGCGCATGTAATAGATTATTCGTTTAAAACGGCGACAGTTTACCCAACACGTCCAGTATATATGCTTGTACACACACACGCACATAGACATATAAATTAATGACTTTTCACTTATTTATTTCGCATTTTTATTTGTACGTTATTGTTATTTGTCCCGAATAATATGTCTTTATAAATTGCATTATGTTACTTTTCAGTGATGATGATTCTCTTTTGTCTTGAAAACTTGAATACATCAGAATTTTCCCAGGCCGCGAACCTTTACCAAATGTTTTCGTTGTTGGGCGAAAGCCACCGTTCATTGCGCATCTATTGAGTAAACGTCTCTCGGCGAACAGTCGGTGATCAGTAATTTTTTAAAACGCTACTGAGTGTGACACAAGGACAGTCCCATTGGGGAATTTATTTTTAGAACTGTATTATTTTTGGTTTCTGTTCTTTGTTGCTCTCTCACAATTTGATTCTTTAAATCTGATTTGCACTGCGACGTTACAATACCACGTTACATCAGGTCGAATTCCGATTTTATTTTGGAATTAGATTATTTCGGCGATATCAACAAAAGGGCAGATAATCATAAGAAAATAGTGTGAAGGCCGAAATCCACTCTAGGTTTGCGCGTTTGGTTGTTCAGTCTATTTTTAAAATAGTCCTCTACAGTAATCCTAGATATACAATAAGTATCCTTTCTGTTATCTTAATATGTGGTTTTCTCTACTTAAAATTATATACCTGCTATAATATTCGCTTTCTTTATGAAAAGTCAAAAAATATCGAAACTGAATCCTGTCTAGAAAGAAAAAACAACACAAGCAAAAAAAAAAAAAAAATGAAAGGAAGAAAAAAAAACGAATGAAAATAAAAAAAAATTATGTTTCGATAAATGTTTTGTTCATGCCAAAATCTCATAGGATTTGGGAATCCCCAAACCGATTTATTGATTTTTGATTCACTGCCTTTAAGCAAACTAAATAATCGCTGAAATCTGTTGGGCAAAATCTTGCGAATTCAAATCGATTTGTAATCTTAAGAAACCTTTCGACTTAATCATCGTTTATTTTTTTAATACACTTCGGCTTTTTTACTCAAACATTTTTGACAAATCTTTCCATGGATGTCACGATAATAGTTTGACGAAATTGGAAGAATAAGATTTGACAATTATTTATCATTTGTTATTATCCGCATTTTCTATGCAAGTCTGTATGCAACTAAAACAAATAAATATCGAGAATGATTGCTATTTTTTTTTAATGTTTTAAACCAAAAATTCAAATAAAGACAGATGCAGAGATGAGGAAGTTATGTAATAAGGACTGTAAATAAATCGGATACTTTAACTTTGCAAAGGTATTTTTGGATATTGACTAAAATGAGTCTTCCACGAAGTTGAAATGAGATGAATTATGTAAGAATATCAACCATTATCCTTTTGTATTTGATATAGTGGAAGATCCTGAAACCCCGTGTGAATGGATTGCTCGGTCTATAAAAGACGTGAGTAAGCGATAACCAAGGGTAGAAGCGAGAGTACCCATTCTGGAATTCATGATACAATCGAGTGTCCATATATTGTTTGTAAGTTATACTTTCGAACGATAAACTTGAAATACTTACTCTTCGTGTGGGGTCTTATTTATACTGAGTATATTCCCCCAGGGATATATCAGCATTCCTTTTTCCTTTTATAGATTTTAATGGCATATAGCTGTGTGCAAGGGAAATAAATAATCAAGAGATCAGAGGTTTGTGTAGCTTTTTTGGAAATATGATTTTCAGAGATATTGAAATTTTGAAAGAAATATGTCTTGCATCCGACAATTAGAACAACTCTTTTTTTTTATAAATTATAATTGGGGAAGTACATTAATTCAGGAATGAAAGAAATGTACTTTGAAATTCGGGTGTACACGTTGGATTCGAAACTGCAAGAAAATTTTTATATATTAGTAAAAAAAATCTGAAAAAATAACTTATATGGTGAGAATCGATTTTTTAAGTAGTAAAATCTAATATCTCTCTAATTCATTGAATATCCTAACAACTTTTGAGAAAATGTAACTATTTTTTTCAAAACAGAACAAAAACACAAGGATCTCATTTTTTTTCTTGAGGAATAATATACAATTAGAACTTTTATTATTAGCTGCTGCTTATTACTAAGCTTGATAAATGTGTTTCCATCAATATGAATAAGTAGCAGTTTAAAAAGTACACAACATAGATATATTTATGTAATTTATTTATTTTTTAATCATAGAGGTGTTGCTTTTTTATTTTTGATTACATAGTTTCAGTGCAGTCGAATTTGATGGTAAATGATGCCGAATAGGATTTATTATATAATTTTCAAGTAGAAATAGTAAAGCCTGCTATCTTTGGTTGAAAAAGAAGATTAATTCTACAAAAAATTGATGAGGATCTTCTTGTTTATGGGTGATATTGTAAATACATGCATTGTTGGAAAGCGGGGGCACACACACACACACACACACACACACACACACACACACACACACACATATATATATATATATACACATATGTGTGTGTGTGTGTGTGTGTGTGTGTGTGTGTGTGTGTGTGTGTGTGTGTGTGTGTGTGTGTGTGCATACCTTAAAAGGTTTCCATACTATCTATCTAAGTATGGATTTGGTGAATGAATGAATCCTGGTAATAAAAATAGCAATAAAAGTGCCCATTCTCATTTTGGTTTGCTTACTGTTCAATTACTTAAATGTGAAACAATTTATGTTTCTACACGCATATATGTCTTCCTCTCCTTGATAATCTTTCTTTCTTTCTTTCTTTCTTTCTTTCTTTCTTTCTTTCTTTCTCCACGTCTATCTATCTCTCTATCTGTCTATAAGCAAACGTTTAAACAGTTGTATTTCACTTACTTATTCCTTGTTTCTGAAGACTTGTTACCATCTCCTATGAAGCAGAGTGCCAAGAAAACTATCAATATTATATTAGACTTCAGCACAGGAAAAAAGAAAATGAGGCACATATTAAAACTCAACCTGAGTGGATATAGAATAGCTTTGTTGGATCCTAATAAAAGCACAAAAGACCCTTGTCCAGAGAATAATGTCAGAAAGAGACAGAATAGATATAGCTAAAGCTACACAGGCTGCAAATTGTTTAGTTGGCTGGGACTGTCGAATACATGGACTCCTTTTCTGCAGAGTGTTACCCACCATCTACGAGTGTCCTCGATATGACACTAAATAATCTGATGTTGAGGTTTCAATAATGCTGGCGATTTGGGGAATGCGTAGTACCCCTTAATTGCAATCGCTCCCAGGTCCACTCTGGCCCAGAGTGGTAGCACCTGATAAGGATTCTATGGGTCTAACAGAACTAATCTGGATATTTTGGTTTAAGTGAATTGCTTGAAATAGAACTGTTTTGACATTTGAACTGCATACTTATGGTAAACTAAATTGTTGGAAATGGAACTGTTTTTGTATGCTAAACTGAATTGTTTTTTACTTTAAAACTGTACTTACGAAAAAATGAATTGTGTGAAATAGAACTGTTTTGACATTTAACAGAGTAAACAAAAGCTATTTCTCATGCTAAATTGAAATGTTTGAATGAGAACTCTTTGACGAAACTGAATTTCTTGAAATAGAAATGTTTTTGAAAATCAAACTGGGTACTGAAGCTGATCTGAATTGATTGAAATAGGACTGTTTAACTGTATAAAATAGATTAAATAACCTACAAAGGTTGATATGCCATAAACACAAACAAACAAACAAACAAACAAACAAACAAACTAACTAACAAACAAGCAAACAAACAGGCTGCAGATGCGCTAGAAACACTAATGCCCACATAGAGGGACAAGAATGTTTTCAAAAAACGCTATACCTCCTTCTAATACTGGTTTTCTATTTTCTTGGATAAATGCAAGTCTTGAACTCTCACAGCAGGACTTCAGATAAGGATTCAATCTGGATGAAGAGATGTTTCAGAAGACTCCTACAAGGACCTCATAACAACTGAAGAAATAGGCAAAGCCAACAGATAACACTTTGATTACTTTGAAGACTTTCTAAATTAAAATGAGATGATATGGTCACGTAAAAATATCTTATGATCAAAACAGTTATAAGCAGACCTTGACTCTCACATCAGAGTTTCAGTGTATGATCCAAACGGAGAAGATGAGATTCATCAGAATAATTTTTAATCTCTTCTAAAAGGATCACATAATGAATGAAGTCACGAATAATATCAGAGAGCACATTCACTGAAATGAAGACCTTGTGACCACAGTGAAAAAAGAAAGGAAAAAGGAAAAAAGCGACAGCTTGGCCACATGACAAGATCTGATAATTTCCCACAAACCATTTCCAAGAAAATAATAAATATCTTACTCAAGAGAATAAAGCAGGCAAGAAGAGATGAAACAGACAGTGAACGATGAAATCAAACAACCTTTGAGAATAGAAAAAGAAGAAATTTTCCCGGAACTCAAGCCTCATCATCAACCACTAGAAATGAACTTAGTAATGAATTCAGCAGTTAAACACTTCCACGGCAAAAGATGATGAGGTCTGTGATGATCAGATTATTGATGATGACTCTTGAGAAGAGTATTCAAAAAATTGTTTTTACAATCTTTTCTTTCAGTAACAAAGAGATCAGAGAGAAGTAAAGGATAAAAATAACTAAAAGAGTCACAGATGATCTTAATTAACACATTCAACTTATAAGTATAGGCTTTTGAAAAACATATTGTTCTAGTTCACTCGATGAAAACAGTTAAGGAAAAGATGATACTCTAAAATGTATGAAAATAATGAAAATACACTATTTCAGAAATTTAGACTGTGTACAAAGCAAGTACAATAACTGAAGTGAAATTTTTTGTCATCCCCCCTACCGCAAAAATAGTGCAAATAACAAAACTAAACAAAACCTTTTTTTTTTAGATATTAGAAAAAAAATGGAAAAATTAAAATTACTTGCTTTCAGAAGTTTTAATAATTCACCAAAGGAGAAAAATATGTAAAATAATCATTTAAAGAAAACAAATAAACAAATAGGTTACTGAAGAAAATAAATACAAAATTTATAGTTTGAAAATGATGAAAATACTTCATTTTAGGACACCAGAAAAAATTGAGTTGATGGATTTGTCGATAAAAAATATAAGCAATTCCATTCGTAAGAGATGTTTTGGCAAACATTGAAATATACAAATATATTACTAGAGAGAGAAAAATATTTTGGCAGAAATAAAATATCAGAAGAAATTGAAACAGTCCGGAAATAAATAAACTACAAAAGTAGAACACACAGACACAGCGACACCACAGACGCACACAAACAGACACACATCTATCTATCTATCTATCTATCTATCTATCTATCTATCTTATAGGCGTGTTACTGTACCTATATGTATATACATACATAAAACATATCATATTTATATGAGCACAAGAATGCACACCTTCACAGACCTTCATACGCTTAGGGTGTCTATATATGCAACATACGTACGTCTATTGATAACGGTTCAAAAATTAAAAATTATCTAAATAAGGAAATTCGATTTTTTTAAAAAATCGAGACCTGGCAAAGTGTCAGTGAATTTTTGAAACTAATTTACATATGGGGCTTCTCCTTCACAACAAAGTGAAATGAAAGAACTATGTTTGTCAAACAAACGGTGGATTTTTCAATACAACTCAAATAAAGCGACAAAGCCCTATGGTTCAAAACAACTTGACAGAATGAATTTCCGAAGCGTCAAAAACAAAAATATTATAATAAATTCATAGTACTATACTTAACAATGAAAAAAGACCACGTGAACACACACACACACACACACACATATATATATATATGTGTGTGTGTGTGTGTGTGTGTGTTTGTGTGTGTGTGTGTGCATACCCTCATAAATGTAGATTAATATATTTATCAGTAAAGAGAGCTCAATGTCAGTAATAAGCTAGAAAAGAGTAAACACAAACAATGGCTCTTGGAGAGAGACAGTTTCTTGTCTAAATGATTATAATGCCAATATATATATATATATATATATATATATATGTGTGTGTGTGTGTGTGTGTGTGTGTGTGTGTGTGTGTGTGTGTCGAGACAGAAAGCTGGGAAGAGCCCTACCACACTCCTAATAATATCATCTCTCTCTCTCTCTCTCTGTCTCGGTACGTGATTAGATAACAGCAAGAGCAAAACAAACCAAACTGTCAACGCAATTCAATGTCAGAGGTCAATTCTAAATGGATAAAACCAACCAATCAGAATATAGAGAAATCATGGGAATGCCAACCGATTTTGACTACGCAAACATTTTTTCCCCATAATGGAGAGCAACTGAAAATGGATTGAAAGAAGACCCACTTATGTGTTATTGCTTGCAAAATCCCGCCGTTAATCCTAAGAAAAATATAGTGGGAAAGAAACGGGAGATAAAAGTTGACAACCGAAGTAAAGTTAGGAAAGAGGAAAGGTAGGAACATAACGAACTCTTGAAGCATACACTTTGTGAATAGGATTGACAGTGGAAGAGAAACTCACAAATATAATTCTGGATATTATGGAGAAAACAGTGAAAACAGAAGAAATGACTTATTAACCAGACTCCTTCAACAGACTTATGAAGTATACTTTCTTCCACACACACACACACACACACAGATAGAGAGAGATATATAGATAGATAGAGAGAGAGACAGAGAGAGAGAGAAAGAGAAAGAGAGAGATTTATAAAAGTGTAGGCAGATACCTGTCTGGTGTCCGTTACATCTCCTCACGTAAATGAAAAAAGTGTTGCTAATTCATCAGATATGTTTGTTTATGAACTATACAATCGTAAATATACGTATTTTTTATTCTTGTGCTCTGATCCAGCACGAAGACAACATATCTGCGTTTGTATTTTCAGTTCCTCTAATACTGGGAAATAATTAGGGACACCTGGGATAAAAAGAAAAGAAACGTATCAGCAGCGAATCGACGACGATTTCTGATTGGCAGAGGAAACAAAAATGAAAACACCGTTAGAGAATTTGATTTGGGATAGAAAGTTAATTAGCAACAGGGCGTGACGAGGTAAAGTTGAAGACCCGATACGACTGACAGTTGCAGCCCCTTTTTTGGGGGTGAGCTCCGAAAAGAGATTTCACACAAGAAAAGCAGCTATGGAGACGAAAACTGTGAACTAGTACATTAGAAATACAGCAGAAACCCAGAATGGAAATACAAGGTATGTCTCTGCTCTCTTTCTCCTCACAGTATTTTGTTTATCTTTGGCTAGCTAACGCGGTTAACTCAGTTTTCATACTCTGTTTCTCTCTCCTTGACGACTTCTTGAAAATGTAATAGCCATTGGACAAGGACAGGGTTTTTGTGTGTTCGTCACTTTTTCCAACACGAGGTTACAACAGGGTCCAATACGATCACCAGATGGAGACACAGAATACTTCGACATTGTAGCAGGAGTACTACAAGGGGACACGCTGGCTCCGTATCTCTTTATCATTTGTCTAGACTACGTACTTAGAACATCGATTGACAAAATCAAAGAGAATGGCTTCGAACTGACGAAGAAAAGAAGCAGAAGATACCCCGCAACAACAATTACCGACGCCGACTACGCCGATGACATAGCGATACTGGCAAATACACCTGACCAAGCCGAAACACTTCTGCATAGTTTGGAACGAGCAGCAGCAAGCATAGGCCTCCATGTTAATGCACACAAAACGGAATATATGTGCTATAACCAAACGGGGGACATCTCCACTCTAAAAGGAACCCCTCTTAAACTAGTAGACAAATTCACGTACCTAGGAAGCAGCGTCGAATCAACCGAAAAGGACATCGAATCGAGGTTAACGAAAGCATGGACAGCCATCAATAGGCTATCGACTATATGGAAATCAGACCTAACCGATAAAATGAAACGCAGTTTCTTCCAGGCAGCGGTCACATCGATACTGCTATATGGATGCACTACATGGACGCTAACAAAACGGCTGGAGAAGAAACTAGATGGCAATTACACAAGAATGCTGCGTGCAATCCTCAACAAGTCCTGGCAGCAACACCCCACAAGACACCAACTGTACGGCCACCTGCCCCCTATCACGAAAACTATTCAAGTTAGGCGAACCAGACATGCAGGACATTGCTGGAGAAGCAGAGATGAACTCATAAGAGATGTACTCTTATGGATCCCCACACACGGCCGCGCAAAAGCAGGACGACCAGCACGAACGTACATTCAGCAGCTATGTGAGGATACAGGTTGTTGTCCTGAAGACCTGCCTAGGGCGATGAACGATAGGGAGGAGTGGCGAGAGAGGGTCAGGGATATCCGTGCTGCCAGCACGATATGATGATGATGATGATGACTACATGCATAGACCTGTTTGCCACGCAGTGGTACAAATGGCTATGCGGGGCTGTAATAGTACAAACATCTATTGGAACCGGACCAGCACGAATTTCCATCTGAACACAAGCGTAGCAAGCATATATTTGAGCAATGTTACGACCGAACATTTTGTATGTTACAGCACAACGTCCTTTTTAGAGCAGTAAGAGAAGTACCGTCAATTTGAGACCCTTTATGGTACAATATATCCGATACTTAAATTATGTCTTTGTATAATTAAAAACTAATTGTATAGACACTAATTTTTATTTTCATCCAATAGGATATCACATCATATACCACCGCATTATTACGACTATGTTCATCACAAAATGTATTGCTATATTTCATTATTAATGATTTCAAACAATCATTTTTTCTTGTCTTTAAATATCGTGTAGCTGTTCAGTCTCATGGCGGGGTCTCTGTTTATGATAACCACCTCATCTATGTTTCTCGAGCTAAATAGGTCGCATCGGCACTGGCTCTCATGTCTGACTTCCCTGTGGCCCTTCTAAAATATGTTTTTAGATGCTCATATAGCACATATGCATTTTCCTTCTGCGCTTCAGTGTGTTCAGTAAATATTTTAGATGGCTAATTTTTTATCTATCGTGCATGATCCCTGATGTTTGGCTTAGAACCGTTGTCCGTTCAGAAGTAATAGAATGAGAATCTGGTCCCTCTGTTTAAATACTCTATATACTGCCTTTCTATCATATACTTTCCTCAGTTTGTTTTGAGGATGTGCTTGAGTTAATTAATTGGTTTCTGTAAACGCCTTTCTTATTTTCGTTACGTTATAAGATATGTAAATGTTGCCTATGCTTATTTTAACTTCGGGTTTTTCCCCTCTTTGTACTTTTGGGCTTAATCTCGATACCTCCTTCGATATTTCCTAGTTTTATCGACACACCCTTCATTAGTTATTCATTTACTAAACGTAAACTTATTTCGCCTTCCTTCTACTCAGATCTCAAATTGATCCGGTATAATTCAACCGTCATTAGCTTATTCCCTATCCCTCTATCACTGATAGCTGTCATATCACGCAATAGACCCGTCCGTATTCCCCTTGACTCTTAGAATTGCGACTACTTTTGATTGGATCTTCGTTGTCTCCATTATATATCATTTTGATGTAACTTTCATTGAGATCTTGTGTGGTAATTTTCTTTTGTGGCTTATCTGGGATTACATGATTTGTATCACCACCACGTATATCTCTACAGTTTGCCAAGTCTTTTACACTTGAAGCACATCATTGGACGATTTTCCCGCCCAAATAACGGTTGGTTTTCATAGGAGGAGCAGATTCTAGAGAGCTCGCGTAGGCTGTGACGCTTTTCTTGATCATAGAGGGTCGTACTAACGTTAGACACGGTTGACCTTATTGTTTTACTTTTGCCCTTTTTATGGGTTATTGTATATTAGTCCATTGAAATGGGAGTCTCGTTGGCGGACTCTATCTTCTTTTCACCGGGGTACATATTTACCTCATTCGAGGCGTAGACTTTAAACTCTACCATTTATATGAGGGGGTCAGTTTTTCATTGTTGTAATCAACATTCCTAGAATAGAACTACTGTTAAAATACTCTTCATTTTGCTTATTTTAAGTAGGGCTGTCTTCACTACATTGTATTTGGCACTGTCTTCAGCATATGTCCTCAGCCCTTTACCACTATATACGGTTTATAAGAGTTTGGGCCAATTTGTTTTGAACGCTGTTCGTTCAAAGTATATAAAGTATTCGTCCACATCTTTTTCGACAAACTTTGAAACAAGGCGCACTGGTTTCATCACGTTAAAACACTGCGGCCTATACTCTACAGTACGTCACCAGTTAACCTCCTCGAAACTTATTACTTTTTCAATTAGCACTTCTTTCTAATTTTACCTTCGCAAGTATTCTCGTCTCTTCTAGTTTCATTTAGGCGGCTGACAATTTCGTTACTTCTATCGGTAGTTCATCTAGATTTTCCTCATCCCATATATTGTTATGTATCATATGTTCTGTAGTTCGCCTCGTTGTTTCTGCCTTATCTCCCTTTACTTCTAATTCTAGCCTTTTTTTGTTTCCAACACTTCATCTTTTTTCAATCCAGCCAAAGTCTCCAGGGATGATTATTTTAGACATTTTTCAATGGTTTTCATAGAGCTGAGTCTGTTATTAAGTTGCTCTATTTATCAGCAAATGGAAATAAATAAAAACCTAAAATGACCCCTGATGAACCCCTATTTCTTTCTCTTCCAAATTTTTCAAAGGATTACAGGCAGGCTTTTGTAAGCAATAACTCATATGTGAGTTTTAAAATCCATTTTCAGCACCTGCCCTTTCTAGGAAAAAATCATCACAAGGTCAAAGTGGGTTGGCATTCCCGCAATTTCTCTGCACTCTGATTAGATGGTTTCATCCAATTAGAATTGTCCTGTGACTATGAAGTGTGTTAATAGTTTGGGTCTTTTGGTGCCTGCTGATAGATAGATAGATAGATAGATAGAGAGAGAGAGGGGGGGGAAAGAGAGAGAGAGAGAGAGATTAATAGAATTGCAGGCGGGTTCATTACTGGCGCTCGTCACATTATATATATAACCATCCCGACTCACGGGTAGGATGTGACAAAACATCAATTTTTAAGCTGAGTTTAACAGTTTTAAATTAAGAGTTTTCCTTCTCCTAGACAGGTTGCTGATCCAAATCAAAATAACCCAGTCCTCACTATCGTTTTTTAATAGCTGGAGAGAGATTAGTTTGATTTATACCTTTCCCACGGGTGTTAGTGCTTTGCCAAATGCTATTAACCTCGTCCAGAATTCGAATTCAAGTAACTATTACGCTACATTCACCGCCATATATATATATATAGATTTATTTATATATATATATATATATATATATATATATATCATCATCATGTCGCGCCGCCTGCGCGGATATCCCTGACCGTCTCTCGCCATTTCTCCCTATCATTCATCGCCTCCGGCAGGTCTTCAGGATTACAACCCGTGTCCTCACATAGCTGCTGTATGTAAGTTCGTGCTGGTCGTCCCACACTTGCACATCCATGAGTGGGGGTCCACAGGAGTACATCGCTTATGAGCTCGTCCTTGCTTCTCCAGCAGTGTCCCGCGTGTCTGGTTCGTCGAACTTGTATAGTTTTTGTGATGGGGGGCAAGTGTCCGTATAGTTGGAGTCTCGTGGGGTGTTGTCGCCAGGACTTGTTTAATACTGCTCTCAACATTCTTGTGTAATTTCCGTCCAGCCTCCTCTCCAGCCGCTTCGTAAGCGTCCATGTGGTGCATCCATATAGCAGTATCGACACAACCGCTGCCTGGAAGAAACTGCGTTTCATTTTATCTGTTAGGTCCGACTTCCATATGATCGAGAGCCTATCGATAGCTGTCCATGCCTTCGTCAGTCGTGTGTCGATGTCCTTCTCGGTTGATGAGACGCTGCTTCCTAGGTAGGTGAATTTGTCGACTAGTTTCAGAGAGGCTCCGTCTAGTGTGGCAATGTTGCCTGTTTGGTTGTAACACATATATTCGGTTTTGTTTGCATTGACATGTAGGCCAATGCCAGCTGCAGCTCGTTCCAGACTATGTAGTAGTGTCTCTGCTTGATTAGGCGTATTCGCTAGTAACGCCAAGTCATCAGCGTAGTCGGCGTCCGTGATTGTTTTTGCGGGGTACCTTTTGCTTCTTCTCTTAGTCAGCTCAAAGCCATTTTCTCTGATTTTGTCGATCGAAGTATTATTTGGTCCAGTTAAACTGGAGTTGGGAGTAATTCCATCAGGACCAGAAAACTATTCAAGAGTGAACATTTAAATTTTCCTGGTAAAGTTTATAAATTCATTTCCATCCTGTTATGTTTTTTGAAAAATAAAAAAACACGAAAAAAACAGGATGGAAATAAATTTATAATCCTAATGTGACCGGTTTGTGTTTTTTCTTAATGAAATATATATATATATATATATATATATATATATATATATATGTGTGTGTGTGTGTGTGTGTGTATGTGTGTGTGTGTGTGTGTGTTTAACAAACCCTAGCGCCACGGCTAAGATATGACACAGAGTCAATTTTTTAAACAGAGTAAAGCTGATTTGAATTGAAATCCTCGTAGATAGTTTGTCTTATTAAGGTTAATGAACTCAGCCTGTGCAACTATTTAGAGATCGTTGTAGAATCACGTGAATTCATATCATTCTTAAGTGCATTTGCCCCAACTAAAATGCAAACAGCCTCACCAAGGTTATATATATATATATATATATATATATATATGTGTGTGTGTGTGTGTGTGTGTGTGTGTGTGTGTGTATACACACACACACACACACACATATATATATATATATATATATATATATATGTTGTTGTAAGAGGGTGTTGGTGTAGGTTAGACATTAATAATCCCCTGCAAAGATATAAAATCCCACGTCCAGGAGATTTGTATGTTTGCATGTTTATATGAATGTATGCATCTACTTAATACATAAATAATCTCTCATGATGATCTACAAAGACTTAAAAGACCTTTGCAATAAAATAGATAAACATGTAGATTGGTAAACTTTTATTTGTAGCTCAATCGATTGATCTGGGTGTAGGTAGACATGAAAAACCTGAGATTGCATGGTAGATCAACTGATGACATCTTCTTGATTTGATTACATTCAATCGAAGTACAGATGTCTTGTATAATTTCTATTCTATGCTCTACACTACTGTATACATTTGCTTTACTCGCCAGATTGCGACGATATTAAGCTGCATTGCAGTGCTTTGCATATCTCAAGAGAACATCAAACGACACAGACGTAATTTGAAAATTAACCGATTCACCCTGCAATAACTATTTTTTTCGTTCCTATGAAAAAATAAATATTCTCTGTCTGTGTCTGTTTGTGCGCGCAGACATTCATATACAAGCAATCAGCAAGTGTTGACAACATAGAAGCTAAAGAGGAAAGACGTTCTTATCATGACTGAGAAAGAATCTAATCTGATTTTACATTGACATCAAATATGTAATGGATTCGAGATGTGTGGCCGAAAAGATATCAATATACATCTTGACCCTAATTGTTATGTCCCAAAAAGGATTTCCCATGAGAAAAAATATATTTATCCAGTGGTAAATAATACACAAGAAGTATTTTATTGAAAATGTTGTGTGACGTGCTTAACCTGCTAATCGGAAATTAATTTCCCTTTTTAAATTAGCATAACCTATGATTGTAAGTTGAAGAAAAAAAGTATTTCGATATCCCAAAATAAATTTAGATTTATATACAATGCATTAATGGGCTTCAATGATGATCCAAATACAATCAAGTACTTAGGTAAAACCTGTCATTTACATCGTTAAAAGTTATTTTGCCTTGATATATTTTACAATGATATTAATTAATCATGAATTAAATAAATTATACCACAAAGATCAAATAACAAAATATATTGGCTGAGAAGTTGGCATTTACTTCTACCAGAGCGATGGGAAGATAAGAAATTATTATTCAGGGATTCTCCTGTAAGAAAGCCTCCATGATGGCCATTTGCAAAAGTGGATCTCGTTCTATCGGGATTTCATTTTATGGAGTCGTTCCAAACATTTGGAAATGTTATCTTGAACATTTTATACAGCAGATGCTGGGATTTTCCTAAGCTGAAGCGATATAATTTGAAGCAATATCCATAGATTTGTATTCATAAGTTGAATCACTCTCTTGATCGGGCGGGAACGCAGATCCCACAATCTAGTATTAATGAGCTAATTAATCTGGAAAATACTTTGATTTCCAAGATAAGATTCTTATTGGTTTTGCTGTAAAACAACACTTCCTAAAATTTTGAAGCTTTGACTGAGTCACATTAATAAATTTACAAAGAGCATTGGTTTCAGCATATTTTACAAATATGGAATTAAAGAAAAAGTACAATATAGACGAAACCTTTTACGCATCGAGAAATAATTGATGTTCAAATAATATCTATTGTGAATTGGGTTTTGCTGCACATCTTTGCGGAAACGATCTATCCACCTTATATTTTGCATAATCTTAGTGAGTATATCAAATAGAGTAATCTTTGCCAAAAAGACTATTGGATCCTCGCACACACACACACACACACACACACACACACATATATATATATATATATTACGTATATTGGTCTTACCACTAAAACTCTTTCAAGATGGCTTACGATGCACCTTAATGATTCTTGCTCCATAGTCTTGCATTTTTAAAACCCATTCTATTCCCAAATCCAAATTTTTAAAAAGTTCTCGTTAAAAAGACCACTATGAAACCACACAAAATTGATAAGCTCCGATTACAAATCCTATGAGACCTTCATATAAAAGCAAAAAACCTAGAATCAATAGAATTAATTTTGAAAATTGCAATAGTGTTTTGTTTTGTTTTTTATTATTCTATATTTTTATAACATTTTATTTCCGTTGATAGCGTTCTGTTTTCGTAAATTGATCATCATCTCAGTTTTATCCTACCCTCTGTTTAAGTAATTTTGTAATGTAACAAAAAGAAAACTAAAAATCTCTTTAAAAAAAACTTTTTAAAAAACACTCTTTATACATGCAAGCAACCTCAGACAATAGCCTATGAAAGGACCGAAAGTGCACGGGACAATTTTGTTAAATTCATCCACTACTTCAAACCTGAAACCAAGACACTAATCAGGAAATTTAAAAAGATCTTAATAAATTATATCGAAAAAATGTGTCTTTATTATTTAATCAAGTATGCTGAAATGAAAGACTGCTGCCCAACTATATATATATATATATATATATATATATATATATATATATATATATATATATTGGTAGGTCATAGAATGAATTTGAGTAATGTTTCCAAAAGAGTTTGATGATAAAAAACACTGCTTACAGTTGGACTTTTTTTTCAAGAAATCAATGGTGATAAGTTCTTTTTTTTTCTGACCAGAATCCTATTAGCATGATATCCTTTTACTGATTACTTAGCTGAGATATTTTTTTTAAGTGATTCAGTGTATTTCCCTTCCGTGAATTTTCTTTTCAACCCATGTTCATTGACGCAATCTCATGTTTAGTTTACTTATGAATATTTCTCGAGTAAAACAATCTCTGTCCGTACACATCACATATTCTTCTGTAAATTTTTGAGATGATTTGCTCTTCTCAGCAACCAAAGAAATTTTAACTGTCTTCTGTCCAAGACAAGAACACTATTTGATTTGCCGCCATTTTGATTAGCCTCAAAACAAATATTTTTGTATGAGTAAAAGTGTATTTTACTATAAATCAATCCGGACAAAGTATGAATGGGAAAAATACTTAAAAATGATTTTGCTTTTTAAAAAAATACTTCTCTCATTTATTGAATGGGTATATAATTATATACGTTTCTGTAAACATAAGTTCAGAGAGAGAGAAGGAAAAATCTGAAAGATTATGAAGGGATAATTGTTTTTCATATATATTAATATTATATCGTTCTACTCTTTTTATTAGTCGTGTACAAAGTAAGCAGAAGTAAATTAGTGAAGGTATACATATTAAAATCATTCACATACACATATATATGAACTTATTAATTTATTCAGACACATACGTGCGCGCACAAGCAAATACACAGACACACATATACACTCACACTTATATATATATATATATATATATATATATATATATATATATATATATATATATATATATATATATATCTTTAAGAAAAAAACCAACGACCGGTTAATTCAAGATTATAAATTTATTTCCATCCCGTATTTTCAGTTTCTGGTGTGAACCAAAAACATGAAGAAAAAAATTAATACAGGACTTCTTCAGACACAATGGATAATTAATTACACACACACACACACACACACACACACACACACACACACACACACACACACACACACACACTTATATATATATATATATATATATATATGTGTGTGTGTGTGTGTGTAATTGGAAAAAAAAAACTCAATAAACAGTCATTATGCTTTTATAAATTTATTTCGATGGGCTGCACTCCAAAAGAATTTTAGGAGACCTCTCATATATTCACACCCTAAATAATTCCAAACTTACGGACACACACACACACACACACACACACACACACACACACACACACACACACATATATATATATATATATATATATATATATATATATACCGCTTCCGATAATATGCGTTGTTTCTGGAAAACGCGTACATTGTCTCTGGTGAAGACTCAAACACCTTTTGAAAATTAAATTAAATTAAAATTAAATATCTGAAAGTTATAATTTATCAACAAGTTAATTAATGATCGAGAAAGGCTAAAACTAAAAAAAGAACAAAGGCCAATTTGATAACCGCGTGTGCAGAATATTAACAAAAACGCTGGCCAGGGCCGGAAGCCTAATCTTAAGGAGACATAGTCGGAGTTCTTTGATAAAAGGGGTCATTCAAGTAAACCAACACTTGGAATATTAAATGTTAAGGATCGTTATGTTGTTAAAGAAGCGAAAGGCAAATATTTCTCGCAGGTGAGAAAAATATCAGACCATAAGAGGAAAGATTAAAATTGTGAAAACAATACAGCAAATATCTTCCGCCGACGGTTCTACTTATAAAAGATGCAATGTAGAAGTATTTCTTGAAATACAGTGAAATTATGATCAACTTAAATGTGTTGGATAAATTATAAAAAGTTTCAACATTCTTTAAAAGAAAGCATCAACTTACTAATGTCAAATGGACTGATTTGTTGCTTTTGCTGTACATGTGATTTAGTAATATAAGTAAGTAAAGTTGGCGACCATAGTCGAGGGTAACCCGAAGGCTCCCTTTTCGATAGCTACTACACCAATGTGTAGGGGAGGGCGCTACTCCTTTCCTGGATTGCTCTACTTTACCCTTGATCCGTACCTTATAATGCTGAGTGCTAAGCAAGGAGGCATCAAGTACCATTTTTTTGAGTCTTTGGTATGACTCGACCTGGGATTGAACCCAGGTCTCCCGGGCCACTGGCGAACACTCTAACCCCTAGGCCAATGTCCGGTCAAAGAGAAATGTTTTGCTAAACCTGTAATTCTAAAAAAAAATATCTATGTAAGCGAATGTACAAATGTTAAATAAGAATTATATTCGCTGTATACAGTCATTAAATAAAAGTGATTTTCTTAATAAAAACAACATAAAAATCCCGAAATTGGATCCAATGAGTTGAAAACAACTTTATAATCGAATCAATGGACATAATAAAACAGGTGATAATGCATCTTTCAATATATGTTTATATTTAACTCATCACTACGTTTACGGAAAATTTTTTTTTTTTTTTGGTATTGCAGTAGATCGTAATTTGTAAGATGGTCTTCAAGACACAAATCATGTTTGGTTCCCTTATCACAATAAGCATTTGATATTTAAATAATTGCCCAGTTTATCTACAGGATGTGTCCTCTTTGTCTTTAGTGAGCCAAAAAAAATTTTAGGCTTTCTTTTTCTGAGTCTCAATGTTCAAGGGCAGTCATTTTTTTCTATTTAATATGGATCAAGCCAAAATAGATTTTCTTCAACCTTTAGTCGTGATGTAAACCTGGTATTCTATGTTCTGATTATAACATGCCTCAATTAAGTGTGCTCCTGTCTCTCTCTCTCTCCATATATATATGTGTGTGTGTGTTTATCATTCGGTCCAGTTAAACAGGAGTTGGGAGTAATTCCATCAGGATAAAAAACATTCAATAGGGAACATTTAAATTTTCCTTGTAAAGAGCGCAATGTAACTGACATTACAGAGCAATAACTTCTTTAAAAACAAAACCGGTCACATTAGGATTACAAATTTATTTCCATCCTGCTATGTGTTTTTGATATAAATCAAAAATACCAAAAAAAATTAACCAGACTTCTTCAGATTTTATGGATAAAATAATTCAGGATAGGCACAGGAAAGAAGGGTGGGAGGGGATAGAAGGGGGGTTAAAAGTTTTCTACTCATTTTGCCCACTTCCGGTTTTTTTATTTTATTGCCGGTTGGAATTATAGTAAATTATTTTTATTTATTTTTATTCTTTAAATTCGAAATACTTTTCGACTTAAAATTCCTGTGTTCGGTGGATTTTCTGGTCATGGTCATTGAATTCACAGTATTAATTCCTCTACTTAGAATATAAAAATATGTACATCTATTCTCTTACCCCTGAGGTATAATGATTATGCGGGTGCGTATTTCTAAGCTTATTGGGAAGACGTGACCCGGGGGGGGGTGACCTTGTCCTTTGGAAAGAGTACGGATGAAACTTGCCAGACACATTTAGGTTATTTGGTCGCGCAATTACCATGACTAGTTAATTTGGCGTCATTTGTGTGCGATATGAACTGGTGGCTCAGAATTTCTGCACTGCAATTTCTGGTTGCTGTTTCGATCTCCATTGGTGGAGATTACGGTATACACTGCGGATGAGACGTAATAAGGTCGAAACAGCTGTCCAGTGTTCCCGTATATCGTGCGTAGGTGTTCGGCGGATTTTCTGGTCATAGTAATTATATATATATATATATATATATATAATTTAATGCTCTATTCAATTTTCTACTTTCGTGTCAATTCCCTTAACTGAATTATTCCTCATGAATCAAGGTGACGAGATATTACACAATAGTCATTTTATATAGAAAAACCTCGGGATGCATTTACACTCCTTTCGTTAAATCAAAAGTAAACGGTTAAATTTACACAAAATTAAATTAATTCAATTATTTTATATCGTATTGAGTCGGTATTACAGCAGTAATGAGGTCTAGCCGGTGAAAGGGACACAGTGACTCGAATTTAAACCCATTATTTTCCCATAGCGCTAATAACTATTCTCCCTCCAGATATGGGAAAATAGCTGAATAGATTTGGATCTTTTACATTTGTACAGCAACCAGTCTAGGAGAAGGAAAATTCTTAATTCAAACCTGTTAAATTTTGCTTAAAACTTAATTTATGCCCCATCCTGTTCGAGTGGAAGGGTTAGAATATATATATATATATATATATATATATATATATATATATATATGTGGGCGTGTGTGTGTGTGTGTGTGTGTGTGTGTAATTTGCTTGATTGAGTTTGTGCATATGTGTGTGTATAAGAGTTATGTAATATGTATGTGTACTGATTTAAATAAAAGGTGACATAAACATAAGCTACATTAGTCAGTCAGTCACTTCTAAGATTAAATATTTGGATTATATTTCATTACAGTCTTATTCTTTTTTATAATAATGCAATGAATGTTAGCTTTTTTCGCCTTAAGTTAAGACCGAACACTGTTATCGCCTGAAGACGTACAGAGAACTTATCGATCTTCTTAACAAAAAATATAAGATGAGAATGTCAAAACAGAAACTAGTATCTTAGTAAATATTATCGTTTCTAGGAAGCTGAGGGAACCCAGAGCTAGCCCGAACATTATATCTGTAAACAGAAGCATTGGTTGTTTATTATGGCAAAGTATCAAAACTCCTAGAAGACATATTGATATTCGGTATATTATTATTATTATTATTATTATTATTATTATTATTATTATTATTATTATTCCTCCTGAAGGGTCAAGTGACACTAGGCAAATTTCCAGGCTTATCTTTAATGTATTGACCACATTTACTCAGCATCGTCTAAATTCTATGGATCACAAATTGTTTCACTTATCTACTATTATCGTTCTCCTTTGATGTTTTTAACACCCGTTATACCTGGTGGTTTTCTTTACTGGAGTTTGAGTGACTGCAAGTGCCCTCAGGTCTACAAGAATGTTCTATGTACTCTAGCTGATTGTAAGAGTTATGTAATCTGGAGGGTATCAATACATTCTCTGATTTCCAGTTTCCATAGAATCTTTTCCAGGTACAAATTACAATTGGTATCACCGTCGTTTTCATGTTCCATATCTTTCTTTGTTCACTGCCTTATTGCTTTCTTTCATTTACTCCCAGTGGTTCGCTGAAACGGCAACATTCAGATGAAGACGAGTTATTTTCTTCTTTTTAATTCATTCAAGCTGATATTTTTTGCTGATATAGTGTGACACATTTATATTACAGAAAAATGTATTTGTTTCATTTTTTAGCTCAGATTCTGGTTTCTGCATATACAATTCTAATCTAAGGTAAAATTCCCTGTTGATTACGTTTCCCTTCCGTTGTGCCTCGTCTTGATTTCCTTTTGTGTCAGTTTGCTGCATTCACTTATTATGTGATTAACTGTTACTGCATAACCGACGGCTGTTCTCCTTTGTGCATTAATGGCTTTTGCTATTGATAAATATTCAGTTTATTTTTAGTTGAGGTTTCCTTTTTTTAGCCTTATTCCGGCCATCTGATAGGTAACTTTCTTAGGTTATTATTATTATTATTATTATTATTATTATTATTATTATTATTATTATTTACTCCTTGAGACTTTTCCACATCAGCGTTAGCTGATGGTATTTCACTGACGTTTGAGGGAAAGCAAGTCTTCTCAAGTCACCAGGACTCTTCTCAGTATTCTGGCTGATCTAAATAATGTAGTGCTTTGGATGGTCTCCACCCGTTGTCTTATTTCCAAGTCCTCCAGTCCCTTTAATAATCCTTTGATGACTGTATCAAAAGTACCGATCGGAATTGGTATAACTGTCACTTTCGTGTTTCATAGTTTTTTTTATTCCCTAGCAAAGTTGAGGTACTTATCCTTCTTTTCACTTTCTTTCAATTTTACTCTGTCGTCAGCCGGGACAGTAAAGGCAACAATTTTATGTTTTCTGTTTTTTGGTTGATTATTATAAGATCTGATGGTCTGGCCGAACTGGGTTTTGCTTATACTATTTGTTCGTATGGTCAAATTTAAATTTCTTGCACAATTCCCAGTGGATTATCTTGCCCATCGAGTCGTGTCTAGTCTTATACTCCTTCTGTGCTGATTGGCTGCATTCGCTTATTATGTGATTGATTGTTTCGTCTCTATCGCCACATAACCTACATTTGCTTTTTTTTGTTACGTATTACCTTGCTTTGATATGATTGGTTCTTCGCTTTTTATGATTTTTACTCTGTGGTCCGCTGGGATTTCAAAATCCTCTGTACAGCATAGTCTCATTTTTTGTTAATTATCACTAAGTCTGGTCACCTGACTCTGTGATCCGTTGGCATCTCGAAATCCTTGAGAATTAGACACATTACGTTCTGTAAAAAGAATTCTGGTTGGTGACTGTACCATTTAATATAACACCACTGGTTGCAAATAGTCTATGAGTGTAGTGCTAAACCTTAAGTTTCAGTCGGAACTCGTCGTAACTACACCGTTATAAAACGTCACGAACACAAAACACCGTTAGGTGGTTCGCCTGATTCGAACATTTATATGCTACTACCCTTTTATAGTAGACGCCAAAAAGAGAGAGATGGAGTATGAGATGCATCAACTGCTTTAGATAGCGAGAATAAACCGTCATGAGACGAGATGGGTAGCTACCAACTTCGTCATTTCTTCTCCGTTGATCCAGCCACCACCTTCCTCGGGGCATCTTCTAAATAATCTGTTCGTGTTTCCTCACATTTTCAAAGGGAATGCCTGAAGCCCATTCGTTCTTTCTGCACTAAAACTCTTTCCCAACAGCCTGATTTAGTGCTCTGGTGTAGGCTGGTCCCTTTCTGGACCTCATCCCCAAAATAGGTTCCGACTTTTCAGAACGTCGTTATATCAACGGGGCCGGTCTGGAACTCTTTGTTTTCTGTTTCCGATTTCACGCTTAATTTAACGACCTCTCGTTTGAGTTTGTTTCAGTCAATCACAACCCATATGCAGATTGCTGCTGATACATTTTCTTTTTAGTTTTTAGTTTGGTCTACTGCTACTATGGCTAGGATTTCGAGATTACCTTCTGTTCACGATCCCATTTATTTCTCCCTTGTGGTTTATATAAGCATTCTCTTTCATTCTTTATGTTTCTGCAACCCTTACGCTTGTGGCTCTCTCTCTCTCTCTCTCTCTCTCTCTCCCTCCCTCTTTCTCTATCTCTCTTGCTCTCTTACTATCTCTCTCTCTTGCTGCCTAAATTCCCTTTCTGATATACGTCCCTCTGGTTTTGATTGTCCACTGGTTGACCTCTAACATTGAATTCCAAGTTTATTAAGAAAACAATTTATTTCTAAAATTATCAACGAAAATCCATTGTTATTTTACATGGTAGTATGGTCAACTTTCAGCTTCCTGCACTATTCCCAGTGGATCACCTTCCCCACCCAGTCCTGTCTAATCTTATATTTCTGCACTAGATGGCTAAATTCGCTTAATATTCGATTAATGGTTTTTTTTGTCACCACATAATCTCCACTTTTTATTCAGTTGCAGATTATCGATTTTGGCTTTGATATAATTGGTCCTTATGATATTGTTTTGTGCTGCTATTAGAAAAGATCCATTTCCTTCCTGGAATTCTTAACTATGTCCAGGTCTTCACGTGGCGCTATCTCGCCAGTTTTCCGCTTATAATATCCACTGAACTGTTTCTCTTCCAATTTCTGTTTTCTAGTTTTTCTTGTTTTCTTTTTCTGTTCACTGGCTGCTAATATAGTTACTGGCTGTTATGATTAGTCTTTCTAATGTAGAGTCTTCGAGTCCTTGTATTGATGCATCGAGGCAATCTTTAATTCTGCTGATCCCTCTTCCTCTCTCTCTTCTTTACCCATATAATCTGTCTATGTCGTCTCTCTGTTGTATGGCCAAGTGTATAGTAATAGTTTTCATTACCCTTGGCTCCATTTGTCCAATTTCTTGCCTTGTCCATTTTATGAATGTAGCTGATTAACTCTCGAAAGAGACTATCTGAGTGTATATACTTTGATGAGATTTCTTATGCAGAGCTTGGTTTCTTCAGAACCCTTTCATATGTTTCCTTCATCTCCATTTTTGATGGTCTCTACTTCCAATATTCCCAAGTACTTGCAATCTTCATTCTGCAAAAGCATTCCGATGATTTCCTGAATTGGCAATTCTATTCTTTCCGCAGTTTCTCGTTTTCCTTTATTTTTTTTTTTATTATTAACATGACATTATTCCAATGCCAAATTCTGCTCTTACATCCTGCCTGTATATTCTTATTGTTTTTACCAGGGTCTCCAGTTATTCTCAGATACCTTGATATCATCCATGCATATAAGGTGGTTCATTTTTCTTTAGGCATTCATTATATACGCATGCAGTGCACTTGTGAGGCTACAAGTTTACAAAATTACAAGAAAAAGTTGTATGTGTTTCTCATTACATGTATATACACACACACACATACACATACAAATGTATATATACATTGTAACCCGATGAAGATCAGAGACCGTTTAGAAGAGGTTTTTTTCCCAGAAGGAAAAGAAATTGATGTGGATTTTAGTAGGTCTAGTTTTATTTTTAATTTGGTTCGGTTTTATATTACATAAAAAATGAGGGTTATTTAAAGCCAAATCCATTTTAATTCATATAAATAGTTTTATGGATAGGAGTTACATTCAGCGTGTAAAATCTCCAGAAAGTCTTATCTGACTTCCCCAAAGTCTGAGAATATTTATAGGTGGAACTTCGTGAAGATCTGATGATAAGCAGCGTCACTGCTTTAATATTATCTGCTATTCGAGGCCTAATAGCCGACTCCTTTTTAGAAGCTCAACATGCTTCTCTGAGATTTCTAACCCAAAACAATATGTCTTCACTTTCAGCAGTTTTCCGTGTTTACCAACTCCCAAATGTTTATGAAATATTCTGTGAGCTGCAATTGATTCATACATCATTGTATTTCATTTCAATCACAAAGGGACAAAGTTCACCGAAATTATAGTCAATAAATTAATATGGTTGCAGCTGTTTTACCCGCTGTCCTCTAATAAGGCCTGCATGATGATTAAAATTCGTGAAATGATTCTTCTAAAATCTCTTTCTCTCTCACAATCTCTCCTCTCCCACACACAGGTGCGTATATATTTGTGTGTGTGTAGTAGGGTTTTAACGAGACACAGATGAATATTTAGCTGAGTTTAGTTGGATAGAGGTTTGAGCAACAATTTTCTACTCCAGTAAACAATATTCTAATTCATTTAAATATCATCGCTCTTTCTCTCTCTCTCTCTCTCTCTCTCTTACACCCACACTCTATCTTACACAACTTTCTCCCTTTCTCTTTCTATCGATTTCCATATACATATATGAGAGAGAGAGAGAGAGAGAGAGAGAGAGAGAGAGAGAGAGAGAGAGAGAGAGAGAGACAGAGAGAGATTGAGAGAGAGAGAGAGATTGGTCATTTTTTGAAAATTGTGTCATTTTTATGCACATCTTCTGAATTTTTAAGTGTCATCTTTCAGATTAATCGCTATCAAACAGAAAATATATACTTAAAAAAATATCGCTAGCTGAAATTAAATATTTTTTGGTTGCATAAAAATAAAGAAACGAAGTTGTTGTGTCGATATTTGTAAATTTGAAAGAAATATCATTAATTGCCAAACTGATGCATTTCGTGTGATCTAATTGAAAGCTCGATATAAAATCTCCTCAATTGGTATTAAAAGGATCCTTATCATTGTTTTTAATATAACGTTTTTAACATTGCATCTTTCGCAACTTTTAGTATAAATTGAACATTTAAAACCAACGTTGCTTTCTCTTTCCAAAATAAGTAAAACATATTTTCATTTTTGCTGTTTGGATAACAACATTTTGGTCCGAATGATATTTTTCTTTTTTACCAGAAAGGTTTATTGAACTTTAATTTCTGACCCAGAAAAGAGAAAACGCGGTTTTTCTGTTTCTATGTTTTGATTTACATGAATAAATCTATGCCACTTTATGTAAATTATCATTTTTGGTAATAGCCGTAAAACACTTTTGTCACAAGAAAGGAATTAATTCATTTCGAAATAATAATAATGATCGGGGTAACCAGATAACTATTCAAAAAAGGCTTCCTTACGTATATATATATATATATATATATATATATATATATATAGTGGTGTAAATAAATATAAGACACCCCATTAAATTTTTTATAATTTTCATATTACTGCACAAATTCCTCTCCAAAACTGCATGTGGTACCGAAATCTGACGGTAATTGTATACATTTTATAACAACTTTCCACCTAAAAAAGTTAAGAAAGTTATAACGAAAAATATGTTTGTAGAAATAAGAATAAGACAGTTTTGAAAATTTGTATTTAACAGCAAAATTGTACACAATTCAATATTTACATTTATTCACTTTCTCTTGTAATACTTCAAGACACTTCTTTTGGATTGAAGCTATACGTTTTCTAAGAGTTTCAGATGGAATTTCATTCCAATACTGTTTAATGCAAGATTTTAAAGTTTCTCTATTTTCAAATGGACGTTTATTTTTGTATACTCTTCTAGACAAAATTCCCCTTTCTTTAATCATGACAATAACCATTGGAGCCTTCAGGCCCATCCAAATTATTTTTTTCTCATCAAAAAACATCAGAGATTCCCATTTCTCCTTTGTCCACGTTACTTTTTACTTTACCCAATATACGCGTATCTTCTTGTGTACAACAGTTAAAGCCGGGATTGTCTTCCTGTTTCGATATACGAGATTTGGCGATTCATAGAGACGTTGATTAACACTTCTAGGAGCGATGGGTAAATTTTGAGATTTTTGCTGATCTCTTGAAAGTTATTGACCTTTTGTAGCTTCTCGAAAAAGTTGACGTCTGGCTGCATTTGTAATTTTAGGTGGACCACCCGGACATTTTCTAGAGTCATACGATTCGGGGTCGTTTAGAGAATTTCTCACAATTGTTCGGGACCTCGATAGTTCTCTAGCGCTGAAACTTTTTTTTTTTCAGTTTATAGGCAAAAATTTGCCCTTTTTCATTTTCAATTAGTGGGGAGTTCCAAGGCATTTTGCAATAACTGTTTTAAATTATGAAATGTTTAAATAGGACTCACGGGGTTTAGAATCATGATAAGAATTTTTTATGAATTACGCATGCACTTATTCTTCCATTGGCATTCTGAAGTAAAACAAATATGCAATTTTTCAAAACTGTCTTTCAATTATTTCCACCTTCAAAAATGAAGTTTTTTGGTGGAAAGTTGTTATGAAATAAAATATGTATACTAATACCCATCGGATCTAGGTGCCACACACAAATTTTCAGAGGTATTTGTGCTGTAATAGGAAAATCATTAAATTAATTGGGTGGTTTATACTTATTTTCACCAATATATATATATATATATATATATATATATATATATATATATATATATATATATATATATATATAAATATTCTTTGGTCCAGTTAAACCGGAGTTGGGAGTAATTCCATCAGGTCAAGAAATTATTCATGAGTGAATATTTAAATTTTCCTGGTAAAGAGTTCAATGTAACAATAATACAGAACAATAAATTCTTCAAGAAAAACATTATCTAAAAGATCTGAAGAAGTCCTGTTAATTTTTTTTCGTGTTTTTGGAAATTTCAAAAATGCGTAACAGGATGGAAATAAATTTATAATCCTATGTGACCGTTTTTGTTGTTTTTCTTAAAGTATATATATATATATATATATATATATATATATATATATATATATATGCACGGAATCTAAAAGAAGAAAGCACAAAATAAATGTAGATTAAACTTGGTTGAATGGGTATATTAAACCAAAGTCAGTTGCAAGCAGTACTTTATGAATTTATAAAACAACACACGTAAGAAAGAAAGAAAGAAAGGAAGAAAGAAAGAAAGAACAGTAGACATGAGACTGATGAAAATGAAATATACATGTATTTTAGGTAACACATTTTTCACCGAGAAAATATACTCCCAACTCTTTGAAATTGAAAAAGAATCAATGGCAACGGGACAATGAATTTTATCTATTTTATGAAATTATAAGTCATGAAAATGTTTATCATCAGCTTTGGTCATCGTCAGCAGAAAAGATTTAGTAAAACGAATTTTTAGTTATTTTGTAGTTTTTAAAAGTGGATATAAAAGAAGTGACGAAAATGAACTGATGATATCCTATAAAAAAGTGATGAAAATGAACTGATGATATGCTATAAAAGAAGAGACGAAAATGAACGGATGATATGCTTTGAAAGAAGTGACGAAAATGAACCAATGATATGCTATAAAAGAAGTGACGAAAATGAACTGATGATATGCTATAAAAGAAGTGACGAAAATGAACTGATGATATGCTATAAAAGAAGTTAAAAAAATGAGCTGATGATAT
Source organism: Sepioteuthis lessoniana (assembly GCA_963585895.1). NCBI lineage: Eukaryota > Metazoa > Mollusca > Cephalopoda > Myopsida > Loliginidae > Sepioteuthis > Sepioteuthis lessoniana. The sequence goes on along the minus strand of OY757915.1, from coordinate 119,269,448 downwards.
AGCATATTACTTCGTTGAAAGAAAGTTAAATATATGAAGAGAGCTAGATGGAGAGAGAGACAGACAGACAGACAGACAGAGGCAGGCAGACAGATAAATAGAAAGACAGAGACAGACAGCGAGAGAGAGAGAGAGAGAGAGAGAGAGAGTCCTATACCAAGCAAACATTTTGATGATGCTATGATTATTTCGTCCACGTTAGCAACCTTATAAAGTAAAGACTAGACAAATGATTGTTGTCGAGTACCCTGTGTCGTTATTAACAACGAGGAACACGTATGTATATAAAAATATAAGATTATATTTTTATTTTCGGCGATGATACTCGTTTGGAGCAGAAAGCAATCGCAGAGAGTTCTCGCACACGGAAGAGCTGTCGGGAGACGGACGAGCCAGTGAACAACTGACTTTAGCCGAAATTCGGAAACCTACACATTCTACAACTCTCACGTGACCTGCAGCAATTTCTCTGTTTCATTAACCATGGTTATGCTCACATCTCACTTCTTGGCTTTCCATTAGTTGTGTTGTCTGCTTCCCATTGGCTACTTGCCCAAGCCCGGTTCTGTGGGTGTACGCATCTGCCACTATCAAAAAATTCAATGACGCCCACTGTTCAGGTGATTTTCCGATATCTTCTACCGGATGCACCTGCTTTCAACATAACAACTGTGGGCATGGTGACATTTCGGCAATCACCATGTTGATATTATCCTTGAGCGGATATAATCCTGTCAACCTCCTCTGATACACAGCACCTGTGGACATGATGACATTTCGGTGATCACACCGGTCTTATCAATCTATCTGTCAACAACAACCACAGTATTCACACCCGTAGGTCACGTTAATATATTACATGATGATGACTTGAGTAGTTTATATGTAATTTTAATGTCTGAATATTTTGGAAGACAGATGAAGGTAGTCTCAACAAGTAAACATATATATATATATATATGTGTGTGTGTGTGCGTGCGCGCGCGTGTGTGTATGTATGTATGTGTTTGTCTTTGTGTGTGAAATATTCTAATTGTAAGCTACTACTGATGACCGTATACACACCCACACAAACAAACAAATCAGTTCATCATAAGTACACAATTTAGTTCTATTTTACCCATAGATAAGACCCAATCAAGTACTACCACTCCGGCCAGAGTGTGCCTGAGAGCGATAAAAATAAAAGGGTACTCTATATTCCCGACAGTTTCAACATTACTGGAGCTTCACCCTCAGATTGTTTTGTATGATATGCAGTACATTTGTTGGGGGAATTTTTTCCTCTCCAGAGATGCAGTTGGTGTATTCTACAGCCGACTAGGCATGATCTTTGAAGAATAAAGAAATACATTACTAATATGCAATAGTGTAACGGCTTTTCGAAGGGTCGTGTAGGAAAAAAAAATGTTTTGTTTATTTTGTCGCTGGAATTTTTGTTATGAAGTAGAATTTACAACGTGTTTTGTTAGAGTTGAATTATTTCGATGACAAAGAGAATTATGAAAACGAGCGTTGACATCTCAAGCTCTCATTGTAGCTAAATTTAGAAGTAAAATTCAGTGTCGAATTCGTTCGAAGGTTGATTGTTCTTTCAAGTCGACTTCCCAGGCCGGATCTCACCCAGTTACGAGTACATATAAATTGACCAGTATTGCAGAAATTGTTAAAAGGCGTAACAAGCGACCATTCGGCAGAAAGTCGCGCGACGCGATGTGTAGCTCCCGAGCTCTGAGCTTTATTGACCTTGTAACAAACTTCCCTGAGTAGAGATAGTGAAAAAGCCACCTAAATAAGACGTTGTGAAGAAAAACAGACATAACTGTCGTTTAAGATAATCTTTTACCAAACTGCTCTGAGTACAGATAGTGAGAAAGTCAGAAAACGGTCCAAATTCGACGCTGTGAAAAACAACCATAACCGACATTTAATATTGCCTTGTACCAGACTACCCTATGTTGAGAAGAAAAAAGATACACTAAGCTTCAGCCGAGTAACTGACGGTGTCTGACAGATTTTGCCACTAACGTGGTGTATTTAATACGTTTCCAGACTTTTTTTTGTACAGTCAATTAAAATTGGCGTAGACTCAGGAAAATTCACTATGTTATTTCAATACATCTTATGAGATGACTGACCTATGTTTATGATTTCAGGTTCAAATGAACAGCTACAGCAGCAATTGGAATACACCCAACTAAAGCATGATTGTCACAGATGAAGAATTTCAAAAATGCAATATGACACTTTAGAAGAAGGATATGCAATGAAATTCTGTTTTAAACCTGGGAAAATGCCACGGAAACGTATGGAATGCTTCAGACTACTTTTAGAGCATCTTGCATGAATTGAGCATCAGTTTTAGAGTAGCATAGGAGATTCAAGGAAGGCAGGCAGTCGCTGAAGGATGATGAGTGGTGTGGGAGGAGTAAGAAAGTCAATACACCAGAGGTGATTGGCTAAAGGTTTAGGGTTAGGGTTACTATGTTGAGATTTTAAGGGAGTTCAGGGAGAGATTCCGTCAGAAGAGGCCAGCACTCTTCAAATCGGCTCAGTGGCATTTCCACCAGGACAATGCATCAGTCAACAACTCCATCCTTGTCACAGACTATTTGACCAAGATGAGCATCAAAACAGCTCCTAACCCTCACTATAGTCGAGACCTTGCTCCCTATGACTTTTGTTTATTCCCTAAGCTCAGAGGCTGTCGTTATGAGACAATTGAGGAAATGAAAGAGGCTGTGACGAAGGTCATTGACACGCTCACACAAAAGGACTTCCATGGGGTCTTCCAAAAGTTGTTAAAACGGTACAACAATTGCATTGCGACCGAAAGGAGATTACGTCGAAGGGGACTAGAGTTTCATGTGTGTATTATCAATAAAAATTCCCATACGAAAAAAAGTCTGGAAACTTATATTATGATCCTCGTATGTAAGAATTTTTAATGTAAAGAGAAAACTTTGAAGAACATTTATTTTTATTTATAGTAAGTAATGTTATTGTTGAAAGGCATTTTTGTTCTTTGTTTCAGGGTAACGACTTTTTTACTTACTTATTTGTGTCGATGAATGTTTAAACATTCATCTTTGTTCTTTCAACACTTGTTTCATAATTGTAAAGTCCCGAAGCATTTAACGTCGACTTTCTCTCATAAAAGATTGATCATTTTTGGATAATTTTGTTCTTCAATTTTTCTCCATATCTATTTATCTATCTATCTATCCCCAAGTTTCGCTTATATACAAAGCGCATGTACTTGGTACCATCATAATGCATACATTTTATGTGACTGATATTTTAAATTTGAATTAAAGTCAAGGAAGCTTTTTTTTTATTATTGGGAAACTTATTAAGTTTCAGTCTATTTCTTTATATATATATATAAATATATATATATATATATATATATATATATATATATATATATATATATATATCATCCTGATATCTTAAATTTGAATTAAAGTAATATACAGTCAAGGAAGCTTTTTTTTATTATTGGGAAACTTATTAAGTTTTAGTCTATTTCTTTATATATATATATATATATATATATATATATATATATATATATATATATATATATATATATATATATATATATATATATATATCATCCTGATATGATTAAAAGAATAACAGTAAAATCCCACCCTTAAAATCATGTGGACATTTCAGTTTTAAAGCAGCTAAATGATGAATACAAAATTAAACCCATTTGTGTTCTCTATAAGATTTACTGAAATTAATAAGGTTGTCAAACACAAATAAGTTGGCCAACCCTAATTAAGGACAACCCAATGTGAATGCTATTGCTTTTCTTAGATTGCTCCACTTACTCTTAATCCATACCTTATAATGCTGAGTGTTAAGCAAGGAGGCATCAAGTACCATTTTTTTGAATCTTTGGTATGACTCAACGTGAGCTTTAACCCCCGTCTCCCGGAGCATTCGCCAAGGTGAATTTTTACAGAGAAATTTGCAATAGGAATCATTGTTTATAGTTGTACATTTTAAAAAGTAAATCTATAAAAATGAAACTTTTTTTTTATCGCAGATTCAATATGTTCCCACTCTAAGGTCTCTCTGATTCACAATCATGATGTAAAACCCGTTGTTTTTTATCCCTCATTTATACATTGTTTTTAATAATAAAACATGGTGCCCTGAAAGCATCTCACCTTCATATGGTTTGCTCTTCTCAGACAGCAATAATTCGATGACAGAACTCTTTTCAAGCCTGGAGCATTCTATTTGATTGGTACCTTTCAAATAGCCTCAAGAGAAAAATTTTGCGAGATTAAAATGACTTCTGCTATAAACCAATTCCAAACAATGGACATTGTATACTTATGGAAAAAAAAATTCTGAAAAAAAATAAAGAAAAAGACAAGAAGTTCCTCGTGTTGATTTACTTTGCTTTTTTTCTTTATAGCTGGAAACCTGCCCTACATCTGGGATTTGAACTCAGGAATAACGAAATATTTTTTGAATACATTTGAGTAAATAAGCATTTTGCCCACATAGTAAACAATAATCGTTCAGCAAATATAAATGCAACAACTTGAATTTTTAAAATAAAAGTTTTCCGATAGCCCGAAAAGCGTTATAAGGAAAATGTTGTTTAGTTTCTTTTAGGACGTTTTCTGCAAGAATTTACTGTATACTGTAAGTCCAAAATACATTACTTTAAGCCAAGCATAGGATTTTTTTTTCAAGAAGCGGGTCGCATGAGACGTAGCTCATCATCAGCCGGGCCACTCTATTAAAAAATAACAAAAAAAACTCCCAAAACAAAACACCCCCCCAAAAAAAACAAGGTAATTTTTTGTTGAAGGTATCTCAACGATTGTCACTACAGAAAAACGTATAAGCATCTGTCTTAGAAGTTGGGAAAAGCTTATTTATGCATTTTTTTTCGGTAACAAACCTTTCCTAGAAAAATTGAAATTTTCGTATAATATAATCACTGATATACGTGTGATTATTACATACTGCTGCTGTTGAGTTACGTTACAGAATAAAAGAAAATGAATTCTTGAACAATCAATTAATTCAATATGAATATGATATGTATATCGAAGGAAAAAATAGAATATTTTCATTATCTGTGGATGAAAATTTTATGAAAACTTTTTTCTTTAAATTTCAGATGAATATTTTAATAAATGTTATATTCGTTATGAAATTAGGCAAGTCATTCAGAAAGCACAAAGGATCATATTCGCTACCCGATTTTGCCTCTGACTGCTATAAGTCTACCTGGCCTGCATAAAGTAAGTGGTCAATCTTAGAGGATAATTAGACGGTAACATGAAACAATCACATCAAAGGAAAATAAAATAAAAACATTTTCTAGTTTTTAAAACTAAATATGCCAAAACTATTCCCTTGAATCTCACAAGTAAACATGAAAAAATTGGTTGATTAAAATCTACTTGTTCATGATTTATGCGTTGATAAACGAATAAAAAAGTTTTTGTTAAAGAGAAATTTATAAAAAGAAAAAAAAAACGCATATATAACTGCCAATGTTTTGTGGAAAGGTGGAAATTATATATGAATCCATATATTTGCTCGTGTAAATAAAGCGCATCCAACAACACGCCTTCGCCTACGTAGAGATATTGGTGTAGAGATAATTAATGACATCTTTGCTTTTTTATTTGTCCTCAGGGAAAAAAAAACACTCACTCACACACACACACACACACACACACACACACACACACACACACACACACACACACACACACACACATATATATATATATATGTAAATATATATATTCATAATTATTCTTATTATTATTAGATACAAGACAATACAGTTAATTTATAGGAGTTACTTTTTCCACTACGGTATCTGCAGCCAAGCATAATATAAACGTAACCTGCATAGAAGGATATAGAGATTACCATGGTGAATTAGACGTAAAACACCATGATACCGATAGTTGATGGATATTTATATTGGCATCTGCATGAAAAGACTTCGTCAATGCTGCTATGGGAGATGAAAGAATGCTTCTCATTTCTAAGGACATACAATCACTAAATTAAATAGAGAGAATCCAACAGAGAATGATGTCTTTTACATTTAATTGAAATTCATGCACAACAATCGTCACTCGCTCGGATCCCACAAGTTCCAGTGATAAAATGGACAACACTACCTTCTATAACGTGTTATCTTTCCTTGTCCGATACTTTCTCAAACACAAAGTTCTAATCATCGACGGAGATATGAATGCTCAAATAAAAAAAAAGAGGAAAATAATAAATTCTGCTGACACACATCACCAAACAAAAAAACTTGGGAACAGATTTGGATTCAAAATTAGTAGATATATAACATTTTTAACTGATCCGATCCTAGAATCATCTCAGTTAAGATTTCTCTGAGTTTAAGCAGAAATAAATAAAGATTCCTGATTTGAATGGTCCTAATTTATCAATAGTGATGTAATTAGACAATATATGATAAATATTGAAAACAATTCTGGTCCCACTACAGGAGACATGTGGAAGACATACTCCAAATGACGATTATGAAAATCGTCCAGCAACCGATGCATATCAACCAAACCAAGAACGCCAACAACAGTTACCGAAAAACTAGCTAATATGAAAAAGCATTCTTACTTAATAAAAAAAACCCTTAACAAACGTCAATATGAAGACACTAAAAAATTCCAGAGAGAACTAACATTTTAAAAACAGAACAACTAGGATATGTTCTGGCCCAAATCAACAAAATCAGAAATTCGTTAGAAGATAAATAATCATGATAAGTGTGATAGGCAGTAAATGATGAGTGCAGATAAAGTACCTTGAGAGCAAAACAAAAAGCTTCCAGCCAAAAATAAAGACTTCAGTAGTGGAAATAACATATCAAGAATCTACTCGAAAACCATCCAGAAACCACGGATAAGCATACCAAAAAAATTACAAATAATAAAGAAGGCATTAAATTTGGCCAGTTTACGGAGGAAGAATTTGACACAGAACTGAAAAAAAAAAAGAATAAAAGCAGCAAAGCTGCATATCTCGACGAAATATTTCCCGAAGTATGGAAGACAATAACATTTGGTGACATACTTCGTCGATTATGCAACGGTGTGTATTAACAAAACATAATAGAGAAATGATCAAAAGGCTGCATCCCTCAACTTCTTTAAGAAAGGTGACCTTGAAATAAAAAAAAAAAACATCAGACAACTCTGCTTGAGAAAATTTGCAATTATCGGCATCAAAATCAGGTCTCATAACTACATAATTCGCTGAGGATGAGAAACTGGATAGTTACCGGTTGCTTTTGGAAATATTTCTTTTCGTGTAGAGTGAAGTTAAAGTATCCAAAGCTAAATTCGTTCTAAGACTGTAAACTGCAGGAAAAAGCCCCGTGATGTTGAATGGCTATTTCATTGAATTTTCCCGGTTATTCTTAGGGGCAATACATTTTCTCTTGTTTTCGTTGGGATTCCAAATCGGTTAGAATATAACTAGATTAATACATCTATTCAATAAAAGAAATCAGTAAATTTTAAGTTTCAAAACAGAATATTTTTATTTAATTTACTGAAATATTGGATTCATAATTAAAACCCATAGCTGTTCTGAATTTCTGAATAAAAATTAATTAGGTCAGTTCCCGAGCGCCTCCCCACCAAGAGCACCTGACTCATCTAAATGGGTAAGGGCTAGATACGCTAGGGGAGGGGTGAAAATGGAAATGATCTGTTTGCACATCTATGCAGGTTGCTTTCTACGAGGTCCCCAACTTGAAATAACCTTGTGTCACATTCCAGTACCAAGATTGAAAAATGAAGTATGGTTAGTTCCAAACACGACCCCTACCCTAAACTTCCCTCCCTATGAAGCTCTCTGATTTTGAGCGGCGCATTTTGAAAGAAATGCGTCTTTTATGCAGCAGAAATTTGGTGCATACATACAGGCACATAAACTTCATTGGATGACTCAACATATATATTTTTCTGTAAGTATTCAACATATACATACTCATATCTCTCTAATATTTTAGTGACATATCTTTTGTTGCTAAAAGTGAGTATGAGGTAGTTGCCAAAAGATAAATAGATTTGTTTATTTATTTGTTGTTGTTTTTTAGAGCTCTTATTGGTTATTTTTCCTGTCCTACCCGTCTGCTTCGCTGCCAAATCAGATCAAAGTTTTCATTTGTCTATCTGTTTGACTATCATTCTACGCAAATCTGCCGTTGGCAAATCAGGCCAAAAGTAATGAAGATGACACCATGGATAGGGTTTGTGTGGGCGAAATCAGAAATAGACAGAAGACGAACAATAGAAAGTTTTCTTGAAAACAGATAAAAACTAAAAGAGAGAAAATTGGAAGAAGAAGAAGAAGAAGAAGAAGAAGAAGAAGAAGAAGAAGAAGAAGAATTGCATAAGATCATATTTTACACGTTAAATATCCACTCACTCTTTTAACATTTATTCTTCGACCATTATACCGTATTATTATAATACGTAACATTCTAAGCAGTTTCATTTGTTTATCAACAGAAATATTAAAGAATATATATATATATA